>OVAN01001702.1:3086-38662 GCA_900406275.1 Anastatica hierochuntica
AGGAGACAGTAAAGTAGTAGCCACATGCCAAAGGCAGGCCAAGTACCTTGATAAGCCCCTTTTGGACCTGGTCGAAGATGCCCAGATCACCGGAGCTAGGGGGTCAGAAGGAAGAGCAGGGAAGACAGATTCTTGCAAGTGTGCCAAGGCACCATCAAGATCGCCGATGGAGGAGGAAAGTTGATTGGTTAGAGGACCTCTCTGCTTCTTGCTAGAGGCAGTAGCCTTCTGGGCCACTTTTCTCTTGGACCCAGTCGAAGGAGATTCTGAGATCTCTATCACCTCCAGAGCCTTGCTCCTAGACGCCAACTTTTCCTTTCTTGTCGCCTGAGCCCTCTTAAAGTCCTCTAGCGCCTTAGACCCAGATCCCGACATGTTTCCTGCAAGATTAAAGATTAATCAAGAAACCAGCAGGAAGTAAATAAACGAAGGAAGAAGGAAGCAAGGAGCCAACCTCTCACGCTGCTCTGGTTCAATGCTTCTTCACTCAAAAGGAATGGGATACTCCTTTCCTCAGCAGGGATCTTTAAAGTCTCTTCGGCCTTCTCCTTGCCCGCCTCCGACTTCTCTGTAGATGCTTCTGCAAAGGCAAAGGATTAAAAGGGTTAATAAGCAAACTGGAAACAGAAGAAAAAAAACATCCTAAGCCTACCAGTGAATCTCCAAAGAGTAGAGAACCCAGGGGAAGTCTCGACTCTCATAAAGACAAACTTCGGGGCCTAGTGCTTCGTGAAGGCCGCCCCTTTCCTCTCCTACCTCTCTAGCTCCAATACCAAGGGAGCACCAGCGCGAGGCCAGAAGTAATATCTATCTTCACCCGGAAGAACATGGGGAAAGTAGTAAGAGTAAAGCAGCTCATCGACGCCGAGATCCAGCTCGTGGAACTCATTTAGGACCTGGATGGCAGTGAGAATCCTCCAGGTTGGTGGGTTTAGCTGGGAAGGGCATATGTTAAAGTGCTCCGAGACCTTCCTTACCAGGGCAGGCATTACACCCATGACTCCAGCCTCAAAATAGCCCTCGTACATGGATATCTTGTCTCCTGGGCATTCAGAAGCCCTCTCGCCTTTCCTAGGTAGTCTCAAGTGGATGTCTGCCCCGATGGAGTACTTCTGCCTCCACTCCTCCAAGAGCTCAGAGCTCACATTTGAGAAAGGGCCAACCTTCATGAGCTCCGGACCCGCGGCGGAGCGCAGCAGCAACGGGTTGACCTCAGGGATCTCCGTGTCCTCGGAAGACCCTCAACCTCAGGAGATGGGCTAGTTCTGATTAAACGCCTCCTCCGAACACGGGTCCCAACAGAGGATGAGGTCACCGGAGAAAATTCGTCACCGGAGCTAGTCATATCTGGGTTCAAGAAAGTTTTGATCTTGGGTCTAGAAACTGATTGGGACAAGAAAGACCTAAAAGCTAAGGTTGAATTGAAATCCTAAAATCCAACTCCAAGAATCTACCCTAATAGAAGCGAAAAGAAGAGGGAAGAAGACGATATAACCTTAAGAATCGCGAATCGAAAGCTTGAAAGGGATTCCGAGAGCAGAATTTCGGTAAGAAAGGGAAGAAGATGAATCAAGAATTCTAGTAAGAGAAAGAAGATGAGGCGGAAAAATCCAAAGAAGAAAGAAGAGAAGGTTTAAAAGAAAAGGAGAAATCAAAGTGAGTTGCACGCGTCTAATCATTGGCGCGAATCTCGCGAGGAAAGTAAAGGTTATATTCTCCCTCTTCAAATCTTCATCTATCTTCGCCAACGGCTATAAGCTTCCCTTTTCACCAAGTCAAAAAGCTGAGATTTTTTCAAAATAATCCTCCATGAAAGCTGCAAGCGGTTTGCGAAAGTTCAAAAGTCGAAACCCCAAGGCCAGACGACAAAGAGCTAGACGCAACCTCCTGTCGTAGCAGTGCTCATTATCTGGTACAACTTGAACCAAAATCAAGCAAACGCTTAAGGAAAGCAGAGGCGGTGCAAGTCAAAGCTAGAAAGGCCAAGTGACCGCTGGCTTCTTGCCTAAGCCACCTGGAAGACATGTTATTCCACAACTTCGGATCGAACCTGCACAATAAGGGACAAATTGTTGGGAGTAATTTAGGTCATGGGAATTCCCCAGATTTAGATGGAATACAACAGTAAAACCTCAAAGCAGGGGAATGCCCAGAAGCAGGAAGCCAGACTACGTCTTATAGCCGGAAGCCGGAAGTCAGATGACCAAGCGAAGCCGGAAGCCAGCCGACCACCATCTCTCCTTTATTTTCGCTATTCCAACTAGTAGATAATGACATGTATTTTAGATAAATATGCATATATTCTACAGATAATCATGATATATCCAATTCTTGGACGGATAATCATGAAACTTATGTATAAATACCAAGCTTAAAGGGAAAACGTGCACGCACAAAAACCCTAAGCAAAGAATCAATAAAACAATCATCTTTTTGCCATCTTTGATCTTCGAGCTTAGCTTTAACATCCTAAAATCTTTGCTAAACATTCATCGACCTCCGGCTTCCTTAGTGCTACAAAGAACGACCAAAATCACCCATAACAACTACCGTGAGCACAACCCTGATTTCTTTGTTCATCATGAGCATGGATTTAGTAAATCAAATATTATACTACGTTTGGATGACAGCAAAGGGAAAAAGAGTTTTTTTATGTGAAGACATGGATTGGAAGATGATGGAGTTAGATGCTTATGGATGTCAATGTGGGGAATTATTATGGATACGAACTACAACAAAGCATTGTTATCTTCCGGTGTGGGAGTGTATGGGATGGGCAGCGATGTAACAGACGGATCGCGCCTAATGATCTGTTAAGTGATAAAAGGCGTTGGATCATAATGAATGACAGTCGAACACAAAATCATAGAAGATCGAGAATGAAGATGAATAAAGTTAGCGAATCAGTCTATCCTGCAAAAGAGTTAGGAAGCATTGTATTATTACTTGTCTGTTATCATGTTCTGCTTAAAAATGTATTTGTTTATGTTTCAATTCTTGTAATATGTTAAACCTTCTTTGATATTAATAAAGCTAAGACATTACAAAAAAAATTAGGTTTAGAGTATAAGAGCTTCAACCATACTCCATTTTTATTCTATAATAAATTTTAAAAAATAAGTTTACTCCATAAAAAAGTAATTCATTTATGAGCTAATTAAACCAATATACATGGGCTCATGATTATTTAAGTATTTTGCACATTTTTTTGGTATTTAGGTAGGAGGTAATATTTTGACACTATAATTTTCCACTCAACCCCTCGTGAGAGTGGTAATCCTTAATACTACTTTTTATTTTATTTTTCTTTCTCAAATATTATCAAACTTCCCCCTCATTCACTAATTGATACTTGTGTCATTTGCAAGACTGTATAATTAAAAATTTTATGTACACAAAAAAAAAATTTTTTTTTCACATGAAATATAATTTTAATTTTATGAAACGACAAAATAGGAGTTCTAATTTAATAGTATTACTATTTCAACGAGAAGCCAACAACCAATATCAAACAACAAGTAAATAGAAAATTAAATTTACGTATACATAACTACCATATATACTTTTTATATATATAAACAAATGTAAAAATTAAAAAGTTTGGTTTTGTATGTTTTAGGCGCAGTGAATTATTGCTAAGATATGTTCAAATAGTACTATTATAAAAGTGGAATGATTATTCTACATTAAACTAAAGAGCAGCGTAATTATCACTTCTTTAGATTAATTAGAATCCAATTTTAAAATTTCAAGTCATGATATACATGTGAAAAATCAGTAATTTTTTATCTAATCAGCAGTTAAAAGAAATTTTTTATAGAACAAAAAAATCAAAAAAGGATTTGGAAAGTAAAAAGAGAAGAATATGGAAAAAAATAAAATAAAAATGAAAATGAAAAAACTAGAAAAGAGAGAGTAAAACTGGAGGGTTCTCATTGTTTTTTCAATAAGAGAGAGAAACATATGAAGTTTTCTCTTTCATAAAAACTTAAATAACCACATGACAATGATTACTCAATGTAATTACCTTTTATTAATTTATTTTTCATCACTCTGCTTTTCACTCTATAGTAGTGTTTTCTCACTACAAAATAGAATATCGTTGGTGTAGAACTCTTATACATTTACTTTATTTTGAAGGAAAAAAAAAAGAGTAATCCATTGGAGCTGGTTTTAGGGTTGCCGCTTTATTCCCCCCCCCCCTCTAGTATCGTCATTCCGCCTATTCCACCCCAAACTTTGGTGCTCTTTATTTTACTACGTATGAAAAGTTAGTCCTCTATAAACTACACAAACTCTCGAATTGGGTTTGATTTCATCATACCACAATAAACCGATGTTTTCGCTAATGAACCTGCAAATTGCGATTACTAATTTGCGTTTGCGTTTAATTTGGACCAATCGTGTTTAACATTTTTCATTAACAAACCCTAGACTATCGAGAATTAAGGAAAATCAAAACCCAATTTCTTTTAGCGAAATTGAAGAGAAATCGAGGGAGAAGAGAGTTCATCAAAGAGAAATCGAGGGAGAAGAGAGATTGAGATGAGTGGAAGGATGAGCAGCTCGTCTTCTGGGTCCAGTCACGTGTCTCAGAGTAGAAGGGCGTCTGGAGTTTTGACACGGTGCTGGTGTGGAGAAGGCGTGATTCTATTGACCTCTATAACCGACGAAACAGGAGATTCTATAGATGTCCGATGGGGTTGAAGGATAAACAAGAGAAGCATTTACTCCAATGGGTTGATGAAACGTTACTTGAAGAGATTAGGATGCTTGAAATGAAGCATACGTGGTTGGCATATGATGTGAAAGAGATGCAGAGGAAGATGGAAGCGACGAGTGAGCAACATCTGTTACGACTCGAGAAAATGGAAGAAGAAGTTCTCGAGAAAATGGAAGAAGAAGTTAAGCAGAACATGGTTGAAAAGTTTGAAGCAGAGGTGAACAAAATGATGCTAACTATGACTATGAAGATGGTTGATGTACTTTTCATTGTGTCAGGAGTAGTGGCTTGGTATAAGAGGAAGTGATGAAGATGGTTGCTATGGCTAACTATGAGTAGTGGCTTAGTACAATGTGTGCTTCTTGTCTTTGATAATTGTTTGTGTTGGTGTCACTTTGTTTTAGTTATGTGTGCTCTCTTTTAGTTGTAATGGTGTGACATTATGTTTGTTTTGTCTTTTGGAATAAATGTCAAGACTGAGTTATGCTCTGTTTTAGTAGTAATGCTCTGTTTTAGTAGTAATGGTTATGAAGAACTCAACAATGACAAACCAATTTTTAACCACAAAAAAGTTTTAACCTTACAAACCAAAAAAATCCGAGGTGAAGCAATGTCAGCTTACAAAATATTACTCAAAATAAGTGAAGAAATGTCAGAGTTTACAAAATGTTAGAGCTTACATATAGGGTCCTACTTTTAAACTAGAAAACACTTCGTGCTTCTTGAGAGGGTTGGGTTGATTGAGTTGGTTGGGTGAGCCTGCAAACTTCTTGTGTTGAGGTTGGATTCCCTGATGCATTGGCCTCCTACAATAATTGAAAAATGAGTCAACAAGTTATTAGAAAAACAGTATGAACCGCAAAGAACAACCCTCAAGAGAAGTCCCTTTCTTCTTCTTTCGCCTTGGAAATTTCCTACATTCATCTGCATTGTGTCCTTCTTCTTTGCAAGAAGAGCAACGGACAGTTCCACCTCCTCTACCAAGTTTTTGTGGTTCTTTAGCCTTTTTCTTCTTCGGAGACTTGTGCTTGCCTTTGATGTGTGGGTAAGTTTTCTTCTTACTTTCCTTCTTTCTACCCGGCAACACTGGTTCTTCAAGTGCTACAACCAACCTATAAGTGGAGTTTATCCAGAACCGAGGACCTCTAAGTGGAAATGGCGTTGATTCATAATTGTATCGCCAAAACTCAGTTGAGAAGAACCCTGAAACATAGTCTTCAACATCCTTATTAGTGCCTATCATGGCTCCATAAGCATGTTCACAAGGGATCCCTGAGATTTGCCGCTTGAAACAAGAACAAGTGTCTCTCTGCATATTAACATTGTATCCATTCCCATCTAAAACAACTTCATACATACCATGGCTGGAAGGATATGTAACACATCTAGTAGCTTTATCCTTCTCTTCTACAAGAATTTCTTCATGGTTGCCAGACCTCTTCTGTCTCTTACTTATCCTCTTCATAGCTTGCCTTCTAATTGTTTCAAGCATAGGAACCATTTCCTTAGCCCTTGCTTTCACTAGAGAAGAGTTGAAAGACTTTGTAGAATTGTTTTCCACCCTCTCACAGAAGTTGCCAATCCTATAAAAAGCCAACGTCCAAGTCTTAGGCTCCTCCCTCATTACATCATGGTAAAGGCTCATATCATTCTCTCTAATCTTCTGAAGATTCTCCTCAAACTCTGTTTGATTGTAGCTCCAAGCAAGATTCCAGATAAGTGGTTTCAGAAGGTCTTTGCTTGCATTGTTCTTCTTGTTCTTCAGATTCTCAATGATGTGTTTGACACACATCCTATGCTCAGCTTCTGGTAGTTTTGCATTGATTGAACTACGCAATTCTCTTGATCTGTCAGAGAGAAGTACAAAACCCTTACCATCCTTCATGTTGAAGTCATGCTTGATGAACTGAATGAACCACAACCAATTTGGACCATTCTCAGACTGAACCGCTGCCCAAGCCAATGGATATATCTGATTATTTGTATCGTGGCCTACTATAGATAGCAAACATCCCTCAACAGCAACTTTCAGAAATGTTCCATCAAGCCCTATTATCGGCCTACAAGATGAACTCCAAGAGCTACGAATATTTTCAAAGCAGACAAAGAACCTCTGAAAAATATCCTCACCTTTGACATTAGGAATTTTATCAACTATAACAGTTGATCCAGGGTTCTGAGACATAATCTCTGCAGCATAGCCACGAATGTGAGCATATTGCTCTAAATACTCCTTCTCTAGCATCCTTAACTTTCCTTTTTGACATTGCCCACCAAAACTTACTAGCTTCCATTTGTCCTTGATGTGTTGTTGAATATCACGTGGCATGAATTTTGGATTCATCTGTATCTAGTCTATGAATAATCTTGCAATCACTGGACCTTTCAAAAGCTTGCACCTTCCATTGGGAACATTACTATGCCACGGATAAGAGGTCTTCACCAATCAACACTTTGAAGACTTATCCCAAGAGCAGTAAACCCTCCATTTACATTTCCCTTTAATACCACAAACATATTCCACCTTGGTCTTCTCCCATCTAGCTTGCTTGATGTTATTTCCAGTTCTTAATGCATACTCTAGAACTGCCTCTTTGAACTTTGATGCATTCATGAATGATTTCCCTAATCCTATTCTATCATCAGTATGCCTTCTAATTCTTCTCTGTTTTGTCACCATCGGATTCTCATCCTCATCTGAACTCTAAGGCATTTCCCTATGACCCATCAGAGGTTCATTTACAAATTCCTCCACAAACTCATTTACCTCACACTCGAAACAATCTATCTCGTCTTCTTCATCATCTTTCTCTGTCTCAGCATCCTCTTCTTCAACCTCAACATTAACGCTATCTTCACACTCATCTTCTACATCTGGACAAATGTATTCAGTATCAGACTCTCCAAGCGCTGACTCGTGCTCAGACTCTTCTTCACCCCTTCACCTCTTTCTTCTATAAACCATTCAACATAAATCTTTGGGTGAATTCAACACAAACCATAAACACAAAAAACCGTAGTCAATTTTACGAGTACTTAAGTCATCCCACACTGGGATATGGTCGAAGAATGATAGAATCAACTCTCTTCTCCCTCGATTTCTCTTTGATGAACTCTCTTCTTCCCTCGGTTTCTCTTCAATTTCGCTAAAAGAAATTGGGTTTTGATTTTCCCCAATTCTCGATAGTCTAGGGTTTGCTAATGAGAAATGTTAAACGCGATTGGTCCAAAATAAACGCAAATGCAAATTAGTAATCGCAATTTGCAGGTTCATTAGCTAAAATATCGGTTTACTGTGGTATGATGAAATCAAACCCAATTCAAGAGTTTGCGTAGTTTTATAGAGGGCTAACTTTTCATGCGTAGTAAAAAAGAGAGCACCAAAATTTAGGGTGGAATAGGCGGAATGACAATACTAGGGAGGAGAATAAAGCGGCAGCCCTTGTTATTAATATACTAGCGGGACTTATTATTTTGTTATGATTTATATGAAAGCAGCTTTCTCTCTCTAAGTAATTTTATAAGTAATAATGTTTTGTTGAATTTTTATAATTTATATTCATCGGACAATTGTATAACACTAATAAAAAGTTGTGCACTAGGAGTTAAAACATCATTTAAATGTTGACGAGAATATCAATATTAATAAATAAAATAATGTAATCCAAAAGCTATACCAAACATATTATAGATAACATAATAAAAAAAAATATTACAAGCAAAAAGATAAACAATACAATAGCATATATTCTATATATGTAAAGCTTGTGGTAGATATTATTATACATATCTTCATATTATTATTTAAAAAGTATATTTAAGATCTAACCCAGCATGTCGAAAAAAGTTTATGCCTATCAAGACAAACATGGGCAAAGCATATGACCGGGTGGAATGGAATTTTCTTGAAGCCCTTATGATTAAGATGGGATTTTCACCTAAGTGGATAGGATGGATCATGTTCTGCATCTCATTAGTATCATATAAGATACTCCTTAACGGAACTCCTAAAGGAAAGATTACCCTATCCTGCGGGATTCGGGAGGGGGATCCGATCTCCCCATATCTTTTTATAATTTGCACTAAAGCCTTTATTGTGCAACTACGTGATGCTGAATGGCATGGGAGAATCCAAGGGATGCAAATTTCTCGAGCAAGTCTGTTAACCTCTCACCTCATTTTTGCGGATGACAGCCTTTTTTCTATCGAGCGAATGAAGGCCAAGGGAAAGAGATTATGAATATAATCCGCCAATATGGCAAGCCTCAGGACAACTTACAAAATTTGTCTAAATCATCTGTGATGTTTGGCGCTGATATCCCTGCCCTAGAGAGAACGAAGATAAAGGAAGCGATAGGTATACACCAAGAAGGAGGTATGAGAACTTATCTCGGCCTCCTAGAAAAAATCCATGGGTCAAATACCGAAATTTTTGCTTTTGTCAGAGACAGCCTCCAATCGATAATTAAATTGTGGTCCGCAAAGTTTCTCTCTAATGGTGGGAAGGAAATCCTAATAAAATCAATAGTCCAAGCTCTCCAGACTTATGTGATGTCATGCTTCCTTCTACCAAAAGTGATATGCACTAAGCTAAGCAGTGCAACAACTCGTTTCTGATGGAGCTCTAGGTCGGATAGTAAAGGCATCCACTAAAAATCATGGGACAAACTATGTACCCAACTCTCAAAGTGAGGCTTAGGGTTCAGAACTTTTGAGGAGTTCAATTTAGCCCTCCTAGCAAAAAAATTATGGCGACTTATCAAGTTACCAAACTCCCTCTTAAGTAGGGTCCTCAAAGGTCGTTACTTCAAATTTTGTAACCCCTTAGAGGTACAAAAAAAGAATCGTCCGTCATACGGATGGAGGAGTATTATGGCAGCAAAACCTCTGCTCTGCTCAGGCCTGCGAAAGATTATTAGATTCAGAATGATCACTAAAGTTTGGAGTGAACCTTGGATCCCGGATGTCCCTGCACGTATCCCACAAAGCAGAACCCAAGAAAGAGACCCCAACCTTTACGTAAATGACTTAATCGATCATTCGACGAAAAAATGGAAAGTGGACCGTCTTAGGGAGCAGTTTGTAGAGGAGGACATTCCATGGATCCTAAGTATTTGACCTTCAAAAACTACTTGAGCGACGGTTATAGCTGGTCTTACACGAAATCTGGGAACTATACGGTTAGATCAAGATATTGGGCCGTGAGAGAAATCTCTCGTCATGCTTGTGACCCCCCTTTTCAGGAACCCTCTGTGGATTCTTTAGTGGCACAAGCATGGAACCTTAAAACCACGCGAAAAATCAAACATTTTGTGTGGCAATATTTATCTGGGTGTCTGGCCACATGCCAAAGTTTTTTCTCAAGACACATAGGCGCCGAGCCATCTTGCCCAATATGTGGTGCGGAGGAGGAATCTAGTAATCACATTTTATTTGAATGCCCACCGGCTCGCCAAGTATGGGCTTTAGCTCCGATCCTGTCAGCCCCTTCCCGATTTCCTCGGACTTCCATTTTCAGTAACGTTGACTACATATTCACGAAGGCCAAGGAAATAGATGCAAGTGAGGAATCGATGAGTAGCTTTCCTTGGCTCCTCTGGTTTATCTAGAAAGCTAGAAACGGGTTTACTTTCGGCGGTGAGAGGGAAGATCCCAGAGCCATAGTTTCTCATGCCATCCAAGAAGCAAATTCTTGGGAAGTGCCAATTCCACAAAGGAGATCGAATCATGTTTGGACAGCTCTCCCACGTTACCATCCCAAGAGACCGCCCCTTCTTTCCCGGGATTGGTCTGCTTCATAGATGGCTCTTGGAGCGCAAATTATTCTCGTTGCGGACTTGGATGGAAATTAATGAAGGATGATACCCCCCTATGGAATGGATATAAAAGTATCTGCAATACTTTACCCCCCTTGCATACGGATCTCGAAGCATTGGTGTGGGCAATGGAGGTTTTGACATCATCAGCAACAACAGATATCACTTTTGCGACGGACTGTATGCAACTGATTTCGATGGTTTCATCTCCTTCGACTTGACCGTCTTTTGCTGCCGAGATGGATGATTTTTCAAGGCTTAACAGCTCTTTCCTAGAGTTTAATATCTTCTATGTTTCTCGGTCTTGTAATGTTATAGACGATAGTCTTGCCAAAAAGGCAAGACAAAACGGTGATTTTTCTTCCCGTGTAAGCACTTTGGTACCTAGTCGGCTTTCCCCAGAGGAAAGTTTGCTTCCAGCTTAATAAAATGGGTTTCGGTGAAAAAAACACATTTAACCGTGAAATTCTCTCATGATAAATGAAGTGCAATTTGATGATGTAGATAGCCAAATCAATCATTTTAAACTCACTTCATGCACCACATGTTGGAAAAAAAATATTTGCATGCTCTCTACACTAAAGTATTTGGCTACATGGCTAAGGAAATCCACTAGCAAAGATCTTGACTTTGCGCGAGTAAAAATGCTTCTCTAGCGACACGTGACCAACGTCGTCATAGAAAATGAAATATGCCCTAATCGACATAACCTACTCTACAAAAGGCAATCGATATCTATGAGATATCTATTAGATGTACACGGCAATCTACTACACTAGAAACTAGGGTTCTTGCTCTTGTTCTTTTGTAAACCTTGTCATTCCCACATATCAATAAAGATATATGATGTATTTGTATTTTATTGATTTTTACTATTGTTTTATCCGAGAAAAGTTAGTAATGTATATGGTTCTTTTTGGAGTCGTTTAGTGTTCTTTAGTGTTTTTACAGGTTATAGGTTCTATGCGCGGAAAAAGTTACGTTTTGGATGATTTCTGAGAGCCTAGAGGAAGCTTCATTTGAATATTGAAGTGCCTTACCATATTGAAAAGGATTGATCGATCCTTTAATGATGCAAACTGAGGAAGCGGTCGTTCCATGTCACAACGCATACCTACTAATTTCTAACCAGAACCGAATCTGGAGACCGAAACACATATTAGTACCTAAACTCGAGTTTCATGTTTCATTATGTTATTTTCGGAGACTTTGAGTAGTTTTTTATCTTTGAATACCTAAGAGAGACGATTGACTTATGTACTTCGATCCGAGAAGATTTCTGAACCTTCTTGATACTTCGATTCAATTACAAACATGTTTTCCGTTGATTTTTTGTGATTGCTTGATTGTAATGTATGAGTAGTTCATTAGTTGGGTTTAGGGTTTCTCATAAAGGGGTTTCCGTGAATCAGTGATTGTTTTGTTGTTAGATTGGGAAATTATCAATTGATCTTCGCTTGGCATTGTTCTTAAAGCCTAAATTAGCTTGATCACCTAGTTTTTGATATTAGAATATTTCATGCACCGAAAGTGTTTGATGAAATTCTTAAATGAAAGTTAAGTGAGAAAATTGTTTTAGACCAACGGAAGTTGATGTTCAAGCAATTTATGAACAAATCAATCTTGTTAGAATGCATTTTTAGGATTTGAAATTCAATGGAAGTTAGTCTCTAGGATCCTTAAACATAGAGAATTAGCGCTACAGAAGTATGTTATTTCTAATTTTGTGAATTAAGTTCTAAATAGTTCTTAACCGTTTCCTCAATAACAAATCAACAATCCTGATTAAATAAATTCCCTAAGAATACCTTGTGTCCAACATTTTTTTCTATTGTTCACAAACCAATTTGTTTTTGTTTTCTCTTCTCTTTGCGTGCTTATTTCAATTTTAGCATCTTTTCCAAACTTTTCTTTTCGTCTTGGCTCTTTTTTGACTCGTATATTATCGTGTGATCATTGGTCTTTGTGGATTCGATCCTGAACCATTACAGCATGCATATATGTGCACTTGCAGTTGTTTATTTGGGTGAAAACCTTAGCTAAGTTTTCTGGCACCGTTGCCGAGAACGAGCTTAGGATTATTGCATGTTTAAGGCACTTTTTTGTTGTTTGATATTTTATTTTTCTTATTTTTTGTGTGCTTTCAAGTTCATGAAAAGATTTCACACTAGGAGCCAAGGACCAAGCAATCTACTACCATCTTAGCAGAAAATTGGCAGACTAGAGAGACAGAAGAAGAAATAGAAAGCCCTTGAAGCTATTGCAGAATATGAAATCGAGATTGAGATGGGTGATAACCAGGATAACCTCATAATTCAGGGCGATCCGCCACTTCAAGACATCCATCAGAGACTCATTTCACCTATTGTGGGTGGAAATAATGCTGCAACTGTGGACAGCACGGCGCTAATATGAATCTATCTCAACCGAGGTTGACTTTGGCACATTATGGCACTCTCGAAGTGTTCTACGCGGATCGAGCTAGGATCTACCCACCTCCTATAGAGAGGAGGGACTTTGAGATCAAAGCTGGTGTCATTAACTTGGTGCAGCAAAACTAGTTTCACGGGTTAGCTAGAACCCAATGCATCATCTGGAGAAATTTGAAGCCATATGAAGCATTATTCGAACAAATGGAGTGCCTGGAGATGCTTTGAAGTGCATGCTTTTCCACTTCTCTCTCGTGGACAAAGCCACTAGGTGGATTACTTCTCTTGTGCCTGGATCTCTCACTACTTTGAAGGAGACTCAGACTGCTTTCCTTAGACATTTCTTCACTAAGTCCAGGTTTATCTTCCTGAGGAACAAGATTGCGAGCTTCTGAAGATAGCTACTGAGAACTTCTACGAAGCTCGAGAGAGATTACATGATGGATTGTCCACACCATGGATACACTGACGTCAACCTGCTGAAAATCTTCTAAGATGGAGTGGAAGAACAGTATCAGAACGTCATGGGCACGACTAGCAATGGCGATTCCATGGCAAAGACGGTTGAAGAAACTTATATTATGATTGAGAACATGGCGGTTAGCCAAGCGAAATGTATGACATAATATGATTGGGGTAGGAGAAGCTCAACAGTTGATGCTAAGAGGATAGATGATTTGTAGGCAAAGCTTGATGAGTTGATGATACGAAGAGAGCAAAAGGGAGTTCACTATGTTGGTGAGCAGAATGATGGGCAGTTGCAGCAAGAGTAGAAACTTGGACATATGTATCACGAGTATGTAGTTGAGGAGTCAAATGGTGATCAATTTGATGTGAACTACATTGGAGGACAAGGAAACTACGGTAACAGGGTTTCAATCAACAAAACCCGTTATAGAACAAACAGAACAACAGTGTGTTCAATTCGGGATATCATAGTAAAAATCAGACTCGGGGAAGTAACTTTGGTAATAGTGGTTTCCAACCGAAGAAACAGTATGGTTCAGGTAACTACAAGAACAACAACCAGTCCAGGTACCATAATCAAAATCAATGAGCATTGTCCTTGTCTTTCCAAGACAATGAGATGAAGCAAATGATGAAAAAACTGTTGGAAAGTCAGACAAAATAGATTGTGGACATAAATCAGAAGGTTGATAGCATGTATGGTGATCTCAACAGGAAATTCGAAGCATTGAGCACACATATGAAGTTGTTTGAATCTCAGGTCGCTGAGACCTCTGCCAGGAACAGAGCACCACAAGAAGTTATTCCAGGTAAGCCAGAGAAAAACCCCCCAAAGAGTATTGCAGTGCTAGTACTTTGCGAAGCGGAAAAGAAGTCCAAGTCTCTCCTGAAAGCTGGACAAGGATCGACTGATCCTTGCTAAGGATTGATCGATCCTTGTCAAAAACAAAATCCATCGATTTTGACCAAAGAGACAAGGATCGACTGATTCTTGGTGAGGGAGCGGTCGGTCCATGTCATGACAAGAATAAAAAAATTCTTACAACCTTTTATAAACCGACTTGTAATCTCATGCTTAACAATATTATAAGTTTACGTATTAACTAGGATTTTCATTTGCGCTTCGCTTGGATTTTCTTGTACGAATTGAAATTTTAAATGCTTTCCAACTTAGTATTTATTGTATATAGTTCGTAAATATAATTAGATCGGAAAACTATTTAAAAGTCTTACTTTCTCTTCGTTAATACTTTTTAAAAAATCTCTCACTAATTAGTATATTAAAATAGTAAGACGAAAACCGGAATTTCGCTTATAAATTTGCATTGCAAATGTAAAACGACACTTTTTGTAAAACGAAATTAAACCTCAAAGCGACACTTTTTAAGAAACGGGGGGATTATGAGTTTCAATATTGACAGTTAACAATAGTTTTAATGTAAACTTTCATAGTTGTACTAGTATTAATAGAAGAGTTTATAATATAATTTATATGTTCGTAACCAAACAAAACAAACATTTATATTAGTTTTAGTTGTAATGGAGATTACATGAATTTATTTTTCTAAATGTGTGGTAGCTTTATTTTATTAATTTGACTTATGAGATTACATGAATTTACATGATATAATTTGCAATTAAGTTTTATTATTAGTGGTTTAAATATTAGCTCTGATTGTTTATTTTATTTCTTTTTTTAGGTAAATTATTTATATTATTTCTTGATTAGTTAATTTGGTGGTGCATTTTACTTTTGAAGAAAATAAGAATGAGATGTGTTACGTTATGTCTACGGTAAACATTAAGAATATAAAAATTGAGTTATAGGGAAGGAAACTAACGAAGAATGCATTAAGTCCAAATTTTAAAATCGATACTAATCTGCTTATTGACATAGATTCATGATCCACAAACATGGAATAGTGAGAAGATTATGCTCGTTTCTGGAGGTATAACGACTTTTGGTTAATTAAAATTTATGTATAAGTTATCAAGTTTTTTTATATATTTTAAAGTTGTCGATTTTAGAATACTATACAAAATACTATAAGTATGTATACAAAATACTTTGAAAATATGTGGACACGATAGAAATCATCACTGATATAAACAAATAGCAAGATAAATGTTTGTGAAGTCACATATCACCAATAGATGAAGAAACCATATATATGGAGTTGCTTCATATACTCAACTTAGTGATTATATGAGTTTAAAATTATTATCTTCTAATGTAGTGTCCAAACTCGTTCTATGCTATCTTCATCACACATTCTCAATGTATCTTTTCTCCATTTCTCCCATGATTTCTCACCATTAGCTTCCAAATTGGTTTACATATTAAAAGGTATGGCTTAGATTGGGCAGAATTAAAGAATGTGATTTCAACGTTTGCATTCCTTAGTATATCACCATAAGAGGAAGATAATTGTAGTATTGTGATTTTAAACTCTAGATCATGGTACGCATTTCTAATCAATCTAAGTAGTCACACTCTTATATAACATATACCATTATCCTTTCGAACTTATTTATGGTTAAGAGCCTAACACTTTCATAGCTTCAGGATTGCTTTCAGAGATATTTTAGTGCTAGTTAGATGATTAGTTCTTACTCGCATCAGTTCTAGCTTGTCTCTTTTCTCATTGTGACCTCCAATATTTGGCCATTTTGAAACCATTCCTAGCATAAAGATAATCTTCAATGGTCATACCAATTTCAGCCTGAGTATTCATCACGAACAGACCATCCTGGAAGCCGATCGGTTCTCCAGCTATCAACACAAACCTCAACTTCTTAGAAGATGACTTCTTCCACCATGCTAACACCTCAACTTCTTTGGGCTCATCAAGCAATAGCAAGTGCGGTTTCTTGAACGTTATCTTCGCAAATGCCACTCTGCTTTTCTGACCACCTAATTTCTCATCCAAGCCAAAAACAAAAACAGATTAGTGAATGTAACACATCCATATTTCCAAAATTGTTATCGCGCATATATGAAGTGTACCTGTCGGATCCTAATCTTGGTCGAGAATTTACATTGTGGTTATAGAGACGAAAAAGGCATACCAGATAAAGTGTATATCGGCTATAGTGCGAGATTTCTAGTGACTCCAAGAGAACACAAGTGAGTTTTGAGCTTTTGTTCCGGTACCCCCTACCACATTTTATCAAATCATATAGCAGTGAAACGCATATTGAGAAGTCGGAGTGTAGATTTTCCTTCAATGATGTTATAGAAGTAATATAGTTGTGCGCTTGAACATGCAAATTTGCTTGCTTGTAATAAGTAGAAAAATAGCAAATAGAATAATATTAATACACGAATACTTTTTAGCATGATATGATGTCTCTTGTTAACCGAAACAAACAAAGAAGAGGGATATGCAGGCGTGGGAACTCACTGGGTAAAGCAGCGCATCATATATAGAAGAGGATTCGAAGAAATGTCCAGTCCATCCACATGGTGTTGACTAAAGACTGCAACTTGAACATGTCAAAACAATATCAATACATCATATTTGAGCCAAGAAGTTTAGCAGCAACAGAGAAGGAAAAAGAGTAATAAAAATTCTGGCTAACGAAAACCAAAACTCCATATACTTTTGACAAAAGAAAATTGAAAATCAACTTTTTGTCATAAAGAAGGGAAAAACAGAGATCTCATCATTTACAACTGTAAAGAGGCATGTTGATCAGATTAG
Organism: Anastatica hierochuntica; assembly: GCA_900406275.1. NCBI lineage: Eukaryota > Viridiplantae > Streptophyta > Magnoliopsida > Brassicales > Brassicaceae > Anastatica > Anastatica hierochuntica. Next base: position 20,227 of record OVAN01001702.1, read on the forward strand.
GTAGCAAGAGGACGTTTACCAATAGCTCTAGAAATTGTTGCTTACCTCAACAAGCTCAAGAAGTACTCAGCACACAGAGACAGTTGCGTTCAGGTTTAAAAATGATACCATCAGATAAATCCATACTGCTATTTAGTAATGTTGAGAAGCTGGGAAGTTGATTTTGTACAAAGAATCTTACTCGTTCCCGAAAGAGTAGAATCTTCAGGCATAATAATGACCACAAAGCACATGTATGGTGAATCTTGTTTGTTGACAGAAACCTGAGAATAGAAAGATTGTAAAATAAACATCTTGGCATTTGAAAAAGGGAGACGATGAGCATAAGCCAAGCATACCAAGTACTGTACCATTTGACCTTGGCTCTTCTTTATTGCTTTCATGTTAATAGAACTGAGACAAAAATCTCTGTGTCATTTCTTTTCTCTGTTTAAGCTATCAAACTTCTGAAAGTCCATTTCTTTCTCTGTGTCACCAAACGATCATCTCTTCCTTAACCAGAGATTCCACCACTCATGTTTAGTACATGTTACCATTGAGAATGGTTGATGTAAGTAAGCAAAAATATTGATCAGCTCAAGTTACAGAATGTCAATTGATTACCTGGGAATGCTAAGAGGAAAACGTAGCAGAAAATAATAGGGCATACGTGAACCGATCACATCCTCAGGCGAGAACTCTCTCTCTCTCTCTCTCTCTCTCTCGTATTCTCCATCTTCTCAATCTCTTGATTTCAGCAGCATCATCCTCCGTGAATCCAAACCTAAATCCAAAACAAACCTACAAACTAAGATATGTGCATTTAATCGCAAGAATGAAGCTCGAATGACACATTTATCAAGTGTTAATTACTTAGGTTGAAGTTCTCTTGGGGGAAAAATCGCAACGAATCGTGTTTCTCTTTTTCCTCAAGGAAGCGAGAATACAAAAGCATGTGGTCCAATTCGAGTCTCCGATTTATTTTCTCATGTTCTTAGTTTTAATATTCTCGACCCCCTCGCTAATGTGAGAACCATAGTCCACCGTTGATAATTTTTCATGCGTTGATAAAAGTTGAGATGTAAACGAAACGGAGGGCTAATCTAAACTGAACCCATATCTAGGTGAGAATAAAATGATGTTATTTAGGGAACACTAAACTTGTTCAGCGGAAACGATTGATAATGGAGAAAAGGGAAAGCTTGCATTTTTTCTTTGTGACTGAGGATAAGAAACTGAAGAGATCCAAGGATTTAAAGAGAAATTTGTCTTAGAAATTGGAGGGAGAGAGAGAGAGAGAGAGAGAGAGAGAGAGAGAGAGAGAGAGAGAGAGAGAGAGAGAGAGAGAGAGAGAGAGAGTGGGGATGTGAATCGTTTGGAGTTAATTTTTAATACATTTACATAGATACTTGTTGAAAATCTAATATATTCTCTTAATCTCAAATAAACATTTAATAAACAAAAGAATGTCGTGAAATAATCATATCAAAAATGAAAAAGATATACATTTTATGGGATAAAAACTGATAGAACGTCATATAAAAGGATAAATTAAATGTCGAGTTAAAATTAAGTATTTTATGATTATCATATTTTAAGATGGCCATAGAGATTTGTGGTATATCTCATGACATGTACCTTGTCTCTTAATTTTTTCATGACCATGAATATTTTATGGGCTATTTAAGCGAATAATCATAGGGTGAAAATTATTTAAATTTTTAGAAGTAAAAAAAATATAATAATATAATATTGGGTGAGTTTTACAGAAAAAATCTCTCAATTTGAGTTAAAAATAAGAAAATAAGGACAAAATGGTAAAATATATTTAGGGGATATGAAATTTAGTTAGTGTAGGGGTTTGGATCATTTCATATAATTTCTCTATTCTTATAGCATATTTACCGATCAAACTCCATGCCAACCTTTCAACATTTAATAAAGAGAAAAATAGAAAAAGCAATAAAGAGATGAAAAAATGATGTGAGAGAAAATAGTAGTTACTCCATAGAGCAGTCTCTCCATTCAGAATTTCTACAAGAATTATAAGAACTTCCTATGATATGTGTTATACATCGAGAACTGGTTTATATTTTTGTTTAAAATTAATTTATTTAATACACTAATAATATTATTAAATTATGAGAGATATGGAAAATTCTTGTCCTATTAATGATGCTCTTATGTGCATGTCATACAATAGTTTATCACCATTTTTGACCTAAAAAAAGTTTATCACCATTAATAAAAAAAGAAAACAATTTCACATATCACACGCTGTAAACATAAAACACAAAATCAAGACTACAAAAATAATTTTTTTCCAGGTTCAACAAAATACTTAGACTTCCAAATCAAATGTGGGATCATTAAAAAGTATTTTAAATCTTTCCTAGTGGAATTTTTTTTGTCACAAAATATTTTATTAAAAATTCAGACTGAAGTACAAAGAGGAAGGAAAATAGTCTTCACAAGAGTATCAACACGAACATTCAAAAATCTAGAAATAACAAAATAAAATCTTATGAAAAAATCAGAAACATAACGAATTTCAACAAGGACCGAATGCCATTATGTAACTCACCCTTCTGAAGAAGGTGGGTGAGGATTTGACAATCACTATGTATGTGAATTTCAGTCAATTCTTTCTTTGCATTTTCAAGGGCTAAGAAAGCTGCATACGCTTCAGCTAGCAAAGCTAAGGATACATTGGTTTTAACGTCATGAACTCTGTCAAGTAACACGTTTGTATCAGAATGGAAAACAACATCCATACCACAGGTGAAAGACTCAGCACTTCAAGTTGCATCAACAAAACAATAAATAGAAATATCAGATGGGGTATGTCCCAAGGGAATTCCTACCCATGGTTGAGGTTTGGTCTCCCTTGTGAGCATCCATAATCAACCTTCAAAAAAAAAACTTCATAATGATATCATTTTCAGATGTATAAAGCTTGGTGAAAACTTGATTGTTTCTTAACTTCCATAGGTACCAACATATCATCGCAAAGAAGCTAACATTATGTAAACTTGTAGGTGATAAGTTAGTAAAGCTCTTCGACACTACGAGAAACATGGAGGAAGAAAGAGTGGTAGGAAAATGTGGTAGGACAAGAGAGGCAATCTCCCAAACTCATTGCGCATAGAAAAACTAAAAAGCACATGATCGATCGTATCCTCTCAAACACACCTGCACTAAGCCGAATCAACTTGAATTCCACGAGAACGAAGTTGACTTCCAACCACCAAGGCGCCACACATGGCCCGCAAAGGAAATCTCAGGTTTTTTGGTATAGTCGGCAACCTCCATATAAAGTTAATCCAATCAAAATCACCTTGTACTCCCCTTGTTATACTCGAGATAGCAAGGTCATAACTTGATTTTGAAGTGTAAATACCTTTTTGAACAACCAAACAAGCTTATTAGATGAACAATATGGACTAATTGGCATATGGCGAAGGTAATCTGTGGCGTGGGGTATATGACGAGATACAAGAGACCAGTTCTAGGAGCATGTGGTATGATCAATAAGGTATGAAACTAGTAAACTTTAATCTGTAACAGGCATTGGACCAATAAGTATTTGCGGTAATTCTAAAGAAAGCCAAGGATCATTTCAAACCCGAACCGATCTTCCATCTCCAATCAACCAACCAAGACCTTGTGTAAGTAAATCAAGACCACTCAAGATACCTTTCCAGCCATGGGACAAAGAAGAAGATACCATGGTGTCTAAGAAATGATGAGAGTGACAATACTTCCCGAGAAGGACATGTGAAACTAAGGCGATAGGAAAATGTAGAAGTCGTTAGGCTAACTTTGCGAGTAGTGTTGTGTTATGAGCTTCGACCAATCTAAACTCGAGTCCATCAGCCCCCTTTGGAGTCGCTAAACAATCCCAAGCAACCCAACGCATATTCTTCTTGTCCATTTTTGCATCCCACCAAAAACGAATAAGTACAGATTGAATATGATTGCATAACGACATGGAAAGTTTGAACCACGTCATCGCATAAGTAGGAATTGTCGAGAGAACCACCTTTAGCATGACCTCTTTCCCAGCCACTGAATAAAAAACGAGAAGATCAACTCAAAACCTTTTGTTTAATACGATCTAAAATACCAATAAATGTATCGCGTTTTCTACAGCCAAAGTTCTCCGGAAGCCTAGATATTTTTCGGGTCCTCCGTCCTGATGAATGTTCAGAGTTCACGTATCCATAAGACATCTTTCTGAAGGGGTTTTCACAGTGAATGTTATCGACGTCTTATTCACATTGATCAGTTGACTCTAAGCCTTCTCATATCTCTACAAAAGTTCACAAAAAAATCAACAGCAATGAGGATCCGAGTGATAAAAGAACATGATATCATCAGCAAATAAAAGATGGTTCACAAGAGGGTTTCGTCGCCGTCGAAAATTATGTGCTTTTTGACATAGTCTTGAAAGAAATTTAGAGTAGAGAACAAATAGACACGGAGAAAGAGGATCCCCTTGTCTTAAGCTTCTGGAGGGCTCAATTATACGTTGCGCAGAACCATTAATAATAAATGTGTAGGATAATGTAGTAACGAATTCCATGGTCTAGTTAACCCAACTAGAATGAAAACAAGTCTCCCTAGAACCGCTCATAAAAACCCTATTATATTTGATCGTAGGCTTTTGTCACATTTGTCTTCACAGACATAAATCCCCCGCTTCTTTGCTTTGGATGTTTTTAGACAATGAAAACTTCATGTGTGGTCAAGAAGTTATCTAAAATAACTCTCCCCGGAACAAAACCATATTTGTTTTAGGAGATAACCTTTGGAAGAACCAAATTCAACTGAGTCGTTAAAACCTTTGTTATAATCTTATAAAAGACGTTACAAAGAGATATTGGACGATACTCAGCCACTCGGCGGGGATGATGGATTTTGGGAATGAGACGGACATGGGTATGATTTAAACTCCTCGAGAAGGATCCCGAAAGAAAAATGGTCACCTACTTCTCGGACAATATCTAGACCTATGATCGGCCAAAAAGAATGAAATAACCCCGACGAGTACCCATATGGACATAGGGCCTTGTCGAAGTTGATAGCAAACCCGGGCTCCTTAATCTCCTCTGTCGGCGGTAAACGAATTAAGCTTTCATTCTAGATAGTCGAGACCTTTTGAGAAATAATATCAGAAACAATGGAGAGATCGAAAGACGTCTCATAGGTGAAGAGTGCTAATAATAATTACTGATAGCTTGTGCAATATCATGATCAAGATACCGCGGAGTGTCATGCGCATCCTCTATAACCGTTAAACGATTTCTTGATCTCTTATTTCTTTTCGAGGCATGGAAGAACCCGGAATTACTATCACTTTGTTTGTAGCTGAAGCCTTTGACTGCATATAAGCCTCGCCAAGAGATGTCATAAGACTGGAAATAACAAGCTCATCCGCAATAGGAAAGGTAAATGCTCGATCAAGATCATCTTGAGTTGCTTTGATCTTCTCAGGGCTATGGAAATTTTGCTCTCGGGTCTAAGAGATCAGTTCACAGCAAAGAGCTAGAAAATGCTCAATCGAAGCACATTCTCTCCCTTACCACACGTGAGCTATTAGCTCATATATCTCATCTTTTTTCCGTAGATGACTATCAAATCTGAAGAGTCCTCTTTTTTCTCTCGAGTATCATCCGAGAATACAATGAAGGGCCTATGATCTGATCCTTGAAAACCACTATACTTGAAGCGTCCTGAAGGAAATAGTTTAAATCAGGCGTTATTCGAAACCACTCTATCCAATTGTGCGTAGACCAAATAATTACGTAGTGTTTCACATCCCAAAGCCAATTCACAAAGATGAAACTTCAAAAATGTATAAATGAGCCTTCCTGTCTTAGGGCACCTCCTTGCTTCTCCGTTTGGAACAAGATCTCGTTGAAGTCCCCCAATAACAACCAAGGTGAATCACGTCCTTCACCTATAGTAGAAATCTCATTCCAAACTAGTAATCTATTTTTCTTAGTTGGCGTTCCATAGATAAATGTACAATTAAAGGAAAATTTTTGGAATGAAGTTAGAGTATCAATATAGTTTCGAGAAAACGTAAGAATCTTGAGACTATTGTCGTCCTTCCAGAAGAAAGCTAATCCGCCACTCAAGCATTCAGGGGGTACGGTAAAATGATGACCACACCCTAGCCAATTACAAACTTGAACCACATACTCATCTTTGTTTTTTTTTGTCTTCATTAAGATTGTTATGTCAAGGAAGAGTTCAAATCTTAATTCTTTTAAACATCGAATTGATATGGTGTTTCTAAGCCTCCGACAGTTTCAATTGGTTGTAATCATAAGAAAAAGATAGTTTATGGGAAATCATCAAACCCTTACAAGCAGTTGGTTTAGAAATTTTTGAAGAAGAAATAACATTCGAAAGATCCTAGTGGAAATTATTCTAAAATTTAGATACATATACATATATATATATACACTTTCGACTTACGCATAAAACAAAAAAAAAGACTGCAAATTTTTTTTCGTATCTCATTTTGATTTATGACCACAATTTCAAATCTCCTTGTTTGAAATTCAACACTCAAAACTGAATTTTACAGGCAGACTCGTTTTCGCTTAAAAAGACATTAATATTGTACTCTCAGTATCCTAACATTACATAATTCTTTTTTATATACTCACTTATATTTTTTGTAGAGAAATTCTTTCAACTGTCTATAGAAAAAGTTTTGTGAACAAATATACCATACATCTTTTGAAATGAGTAAGTATATCATTTTATATGAGTTTTTTGAAAAATACCAAAAATATTAAAAATAACTTTTGAGGATGTGGAATCTAAGATCATCTCCAACCCATTGCTATTTTTTACTCTATACTCTATAATAGAGTAAAATTTATTCTACCCCACCTCTATTTCTTCCTCCAAAATAGATATTGCTACTGTTTTCCTCTGTATTTAGACCATCTCCAATGTATTCCAGTACTTTTTCTCTATAATACGGGAACTTTATAATAGAGGTGGATTTTTCTCCAATTTATTTTCTTATTTTTCCTCTAAAAAAGAATATTCTTCAAAGATTTTTTTAAAATTTTACAATTAACACCTTATCCTGATAAATGTTGAAAAATAATCCATTTATTATAACTTTAAAAAAAATTTCATAAAGTTGCAATATTATTTAAACTAAATACTTTATTATAAAAAAATATTATAGAAAAATAATAAAACAAAGTAGACATTATCTAAACATCAACATTATAACAACAGTTGGATATTCAAAGTAAAAGTTATGTTTTGAAAAAGATAAATGAAGAAAACAAAATTTTATTTTGTGACTTAAATTCCATAGAAGATCCAAATGTTTGAATATTTCCAAGCAGAGAAAGCACAAATTTTACAAAAGCGTAATCACCAGCAACAAAATCAACAAGCTCCTCCTCCATCAACTTCATTGGGACAATATTTTAACGATCTTTGTGGATCCGGAAATAATTTAGTGGAATATTAAGTTGTTAAAATATGTTGTATTAATTAACATTTCAGTTCAACTATCAATATGTAAAATCAATGTGAAAATTTCAATAACTAAATTATAATTAATAATTTTAGTTTTAAATATAAAATTTAAATATCATTTGTTAAATAAAAAGTTAGACTTTCAAATAAAATAATAATAATATTTATTTATCTTATTTATAATTATAAAAACTAAAAATTATTATGTAAACAAAAAATTTATGTTTTATATATAAAAAATTATTATTTCTCATAAACACGTATTCTAATTATAATTACAAAAAGTTAAAGGACCATTGTGTAAATAAAAAAGTATGTCTCTGTTATAGAGGAATGAAAATGTTATTTTCCCCCTAAATATAGAGGAAAAATAGCAAACTCTATTTTAGAGGAAGAAATAGAGGTGGATTGGAGTAAATTTTACTCTATTATAACAAATAGAGTTAAAAGTAGTAATGGGTTGGAGATGCTCTTAGGGGAAAAATAACATTCCTCTATTATAGAGCATACTTTTTATTTACACAATCGTCCTTTAACTTTTTGTGATTATAACTACAATACATATTTATAAAGAAATAATGTTTTTTCATATATAAAACGCAATTTTTTTGTTTACATAATAACTTTTGATTTTTTACAATTAAAAATAAAGTAAATAAAAATATTATTATTTTATTTAAAAGTTTAACTTTTTATTTAACAAATGATATTTAAATTTATATTTAAAAGTAAAACTATTAATTATAATTTAATTATTCAAAGTTTTACATAGGCTTTACATATTGATAACATATTTAAGTTGAACTTAAATATTATTTATTACAACATATTTTCGTAACTTACTACTCTAGTAAATTATTTCCGGATCCACTATCTATAATGAATGAGTTAATGTTCAACATTTATAAGTAAAAGATGTTATTTGTAAAATTAAAAAAAAAAATTTAAAAATATTCCTTTTTAGTGAAAGAAGTAAAAGAATAAGTTGTAGAGAAATACATCTCTACTATAGAGATTAAAACTTTAAAAAAAAAAAAACAGTAGAAATGGTCTAAATTTTTAGGTTTGGGTTTAATTTTGTATTTTCTTTTAATGAATGGGACTTGTATAATTTGACTTCACTTGTTTCCACGGGGAGTGAAACAAAACTGATAGTGGTGTGCTTAATCATGATTATCAAATGACTTTTTCTCCAATTATTTGAACCAGATTTAAGCTTTAAACACTCGAGGGAATTAGTTACCTAACAAATAATTGCCGGTAGCTTAAAGTTATTCTAACTTTGATAATCTGCTACCTACTTTATACTGTTTTCAATTGAATCCATCATTACGTTTCTATTGTTAAGTGGTAAACCTAATGGTAATTTCTTTCTGATAAACTGTAAATTCCTGGGGAAATCTTTTTAAACACATATCCGTATCGTGATATGAAAACCAATAGTTCTAAAAACTTATGTTTTTTAAAACAGAAAACAACATTAAAAATGTCTGTTAATTTTAAACGGAGAAAAGTATTGGTTCAGATAAACCGAAGGACCAATACAATGGAAACTTAAGAAGAAGAAAAAGCTGGAGTTTGACAATTTAAAAAATAAGCAAAAGAAAAAATTATTTAAATTGACATAGTTTTGCAATTTAATCTACTACACAGTAACAATTTGACCTGATGCCATTCTGGTTTTTATAATTTGAAGTTTGGACAAGTCCGATTTCTATGTGATAAGGTAATCTGTGCTTATGCATTAAAACTAAACATCCCTTAAAATAAAATAGCTCGAGTATTTAGAGGAGTTAATACTCTTTTATTATTTTTTTTAAATTTTCTTTCATTTTAAGTGTTACTTTTTTGAAAAAAAATATTGCTTTATATTTCCACTATAAATATTTACTAAATTTATCTCTACTGAAATAAATTAAACAATATTTAATAAAATAAATTTTTCTATATTAGGGTTAGGACTACCGAACCGTGGTCCGGATTATCGATAAAAAAAAATAAAAAAAAACATCATTTAATAAGTAACGGACGGAATAATAAATTAGTATAAAAATTGGGTTGGAGTGAGAGCAATGGCAATTTGGTAAATACACGAGTTACGTGCCAGTTATACGTCTGTGGTCATGCAGCATGCGATCAATCATAGCCGTTGAATATGATATCATCAACGGTATAGAGAAAATGTAAAAAGTTACAGACAATTACCTCAAAAGAAGAGGAATAGCAAAAGGCTGCCTTTGGAAATCTTGAATGTAGTTGAACGGTTAGAGGTTGTTAGACAGATAAAATAATTAAACGCATTTGTTTCGGTAATAAGTTATTTTACCATATTAAATTCTAAAAATTAAATGTCAAATAGTTTCAGATTTGAGGTCGTGGTATCACAGAGCCTCACAGTCAAAGCATAGTCGGACCAACAGTAAAAATACACAAATGTCAGAAGAAAAGAATGGGTTTACAACAATTGTTTAAAAATCAAAATTGAGAATCGAAGAGACTGCAAAATACTGCAAGAAGATGTAAGAGCAAACGAACTTTCACAACTTTTGAGAAAACCAAATTTTTTTATTTGATGAGAAGATGAAAGAGATTATTTTTCGTAGTAAAAATGTTTTGACCACATTGGAACTAGTGTTTTAGGTGTTTATCTAAGTTAGATGGAAACAATATTATACTAATATAAACATGATTTCTCCAAAAATCACGGTGTTAATGACTAGGTTCCAGACAGCAAATCATAGTAGATATCGTTAATTGTGACCAGCACTATAAAAAGATACGATACTATATTAGTATTTTTTTCATACTTTTTATATGCATTGTGGTAGCTGTCAATTATCCTCAAATTTGATAACACAACTTTGCTAGTTAGAACTAAAGAGTAAAGATAGCTTTTCGAATCTTATGTGTTTTGATAATATGATGCAATTGATTTGGCGCAATTTCATGGGCCAACTTGTTTTATGCCTTTATGCCTCAGACTTGACTCACTCATGATTCTTGTTGTTTGGTATTTGGTCGATGCCCGTTTGGTTATCATGGAAAGTGTCATTTGGAGCACCATGGTAGATAAGGATGTTTAAGGGGACATTAAATAATACTAGGAGAATTCTACGATACGCATAGGTTATTTGTTATATATTTTGTTTATATTGCTAGAACTATCATCGATTTTCCATTTTTGAGGGAAAAAGTAGTGCTCTCCGCACATAAGGAGCTTTCTTACCATTCACTTCTTTAAAAAGGGGCTTAGATTTGAAAACATCAATGTTACCTCATAAGACATATAATTTTGTCATTGAGGATTCTATAGGATATGAGTTCCCATATTTAGAGCTGATGGTGTATCCATTTAGTATAATAATGAAAAATTAAGTTTTGATTGTAAATTTTGTTGTTAGTTAATATGTTTGATGTCATTTTCTTTCTTTATAATCTAATATTTACAGTGATAGTAGATGAGACAAGCAGCTACCTTACTCGATATGAGACTTCTAGTGGAGAAACATGAGACATGTTGTATTGTTAGTTTATGAATATTCCAAAAAATTGGTGGTTTACGATAGGGTAAAGTGAAGGATTAACATATTTGTTCTCTGCAAAGGCGTCATATCTCCCGTTGCGCCCAACGTTCAGTAGCAGAGGAAAAGTTAGGCTCATATTTTTGGTTTGGTGGGAGGATGTTTGTACTTACCTTCTTCGGTTTACCCTTTCTCGCCGTCGTTACACTCACCGTGCGTACAAACTTCCTCAACAATAAGGTGTCTATTTGATTTTAGGAGATGAGATCTTAGAATACACATGCCGTCTTTGTACTTCTTTTTCATGTTTAATTAGTTTATAAAGTTTATAATATGTTGTCTTCATTGTTGTGTCATGATATGAAGTCCGACTCTTCTATGAAAAAGTCATCTTACACATATCTCCCTCGAAAAAACGAAGTTGTTCGAGCATGTGATATTATTGTTTTTATTTTCGACATATTATAATTGTCTTATTTCATCAAATTTGTTTTACCAAAATCATATATAGTTTTTATTTGAGGTTAAAGTGTATAATTAGTTTTTTATAGTCGGATGAATTTTTTGAATAACAAAAAATATTATATTTGGTTTTTAGAGTGTGACAAAAATTAATATAATATTAGAGAGGGGATTACAATTTCACGCTCAATGATTGAACGAAAAATAAGAAGAAAAAGAAAGAGGAGGGAAAATGGTAAAATCAACTTTAGAGAGGTTGAAAAATTAATTAACAGTTTTTGTTTGTATATCTAGTAGTATTGTTTTTTTGTATTCGTATGTAATCTAGAATTAATTTTAAATCAAAATATACTATAATGTAATTTAATTTTGGGATAATAGGTGTATATTATAAATCACACCATTATTTAAGTTTCATATCCCCAAATTTAAATTTGTCCATTTATCCCTTTGTTTCTTTATGTTCAAGAGGGGAAGGAGACTTTTGTTGTTGTAAAACCTCTATTATTATAGTAGTTTTTTCAATCTCACATAATTAATTAATTATTTTCCTTGTAATATCTAGCAAATTTACTGTAAATTTTTTTTCTCGTAACTATACTAATAAATATAATTTTTATATCTAAAATGATAACAAAATGTCATAATATTATTTGAGTTTTGCCACCAAAAGGTTTGGGACAACACTACATGATGTTATACAATGTATTAAACAACTATTTCATGGGAAAATATCTTTCTAACATAGCAAGGTAACTTATAGCAACTTTTAGATTTTATACATTATTAACAATCTGATGTAGTTTAGGTTATCAAGAATGTTTTAATGATTTTATACATAAAAATGGTCTTTAATAAGTATTTTTCAAATTTCCATTGGCTTTTGTTTTCCAACAAAGAGATGCACATGGACTTCCGCACCAACTACTTTCTACAATTACATATTTATCTTTGTATACACACACTTCGATTAAGCGCATAATATATATATATATATATATATATATATTTTCCATCACTAATGTTGTTGAAGATAGCCAATCAGAACAATCCTCGAGTTTTAAAATCTATCCAAGATCGAAACACCAAGAACTCTACTTTTTGTGGTTTATCGCCAACATCTAATCTGCTTGAAGCATGGATCAAATATAAAAAAATCTCCTCGAAAGAAATCATATGATGAATACATACTTGGTCAGGTCATCCTATATGGAGTTTATATTTCATTGTCACCTACTAAAACATTACAAAATTGAAAGGTTGGAATTGAGCTACATGTACAAAGCAATTTCTAATTTTAGTTGCATATATACTCTTTTAGTGGTGAAGAAGATTATAAAAGCATTCTCAATGCATCAGTGCAAATAAGTTTTTTTAAAAAGAGACATTTTGTAATGTCTTAGGTGAGGGTCATTGTCTAGGAATAGATGACTATATATTCAAGGTCAATAAAATCTTAAAAGTTACTGTGCACAGAAAAAAGTTACCAGACATTCTCGTGTAATTGCATTTGCGTAATTATACCATGTCCTTGAAGGGAACTTTTTCGTGTGCCCATGAAGAATTTCTACTTGGATCCAAGACATATTGTAACAATATCATATTCATTTGTAGATAGTAACAACAAAAACAGTTCATATTACATTTCTGCCTACGCGGGTGAGGACCTAGGAGCAAAAACATGAATTCTCTACTCTTGGATTATTAATAAAGATCTAAACTTAAAGATCAGAATCAACCAGAAATAAGTTTATCACAACACTTTAGATGCCAAGGCAAAGACACTCTGCCTATGAAATTTGGTCTTCTTTAGAGGACATTTTTATACAGCTTATCCAAGTGTCAGAGTCTAAATATAAGAATTTGTTTAAATAGTAAGAGGATGTTTAGAAGATGAAAAAACATTCACCTTCAATTTCGAGCACATCATTTGTAGTTTCTTCATCAACGTTGTGTCTTTCCTTCCAAATGATGCTCTAACTGTGTTTAGGCATGCTGTAAAGAATCCATAAGGGAGAAAAAGTTTAGTGACGAAAAATGTTGAAGCTTGGTGCTAAACGAAAGTGTGTTCTTATATCTCTCCACAAAGACGACTTAAACAATGGTTTGTATGTATGCGAAAAGAAATGAAAATTTGATTTGGCTATATCATTATTGAACAAACACGACTTGAAAAATGGTTTGATAGATAGAAAAAAAATTTATTTCATTTGTTTTTTAAATATATACGTAGAAAGCCAATCAGATCAGATGGTGTGTTTTTCGGTCACACAAGAAAGGGATCCACACTGAATAAATAGGTCCCACGTTATTATTTGGTCATTAATCATTACACACAATTATTTATATTTGGATTTTACATACACACATCACACGTTACACTACGTATTTTAATCCTCTACATCCAACCACACATATGGTTCTATATACCTTAGCCAATCTCACCATTCAATAATCACTTACCAGACACGTGGTTGATCAATAAAATAAGAATACTTAATAAAAAATTTATTTTCATTTTTTGTTGAGAAAAAAGTGGAATCAAAGAGAAAAAGTGTATTCCTCGTGAGCATTAACTTCTTACTCCTCTTCTCCTTCTTCCTCTTCTTCTTCAATCTCTGTCAAACTCGGAAGTTTCGAGGTGGGGTTTGTCTTATATGGGGGAGTAAGACGTCAGATTGAGCTACATTTTCATCAGCAGCGGTGATGATGGAAGCTGCGACTTCGTCATGGAGGAAGAAACCATCGTTTATGAAGAGGGAGAACAATCAGAGGAGAGAAGAGAATGAGACGAATTGTAGTTGCTAAGATATATAATGGACTTATAATTCAAGGTGATTATAATTTGCCTAAACGTTGCGACGACAATGAATTTCTCAAGGCTCTTTGTGCTGAAGCTGATTGGGTTGTTCAAGAAGATGGCACTACTTATCGCAAGGTGTTGAAATTTCTTAAAGAATATCCCAGTTTTCAGAGATCTGAGCTTGCTCGGTCTTTATATTAATGTGGGAGAAATGAAATAAGCAACTCAAACTGCAAACCAACCTGCTTCAAAAATTCATAACTCTTTTCTTCTGCTTCACTTGCTCTCAAAGTACTCACACATTAGCAACAACAAAAGTATATAATTTTTAATAGACTTTAAAACTATATAAACTTGACAGAGATGAATGGAAGTACGGAAAAAGTTCATAATTTCTTTGTTTAACAACACACTATAAATAAGGGAAAGACTACAAACGGTGAACAATTAAAGAGGAAAATATGATCAAGTTGCAATTTTCATATCTAAGCTGACAAACTTGCAAATTTCTCCGATAGAGGTTTACTCGCTGGATAGGAGGAATGTTTAATGAAACAAAACAATGAGAATGTAAGAAGACTGAAGATTTCTTGTCATTTGTACTTTGCAGTAGGCTCTAACCATATATACATGAATGTTGAGGTTATACTTTTTTATGTCAAGGCTGCAATGAATCGATCCAAGAAAATGACAATTTTCTAAAGCTGAAGAAAGTGTTATCATAAGAGAATCCATCACTTTTAAAAAAATTGAGATCCTAAATTGAAACAAAAGATATAGGAATATGTTGATTTGTAGAGGAATAACAATTACCTGGGCAAAACAAAGCAGAGCCAGATGCATTACTGTTATCAAGTTTGCAACTTCTTGAATGAGTGTGTGTGTGTGTGTGTGTGTTTCTATCTATCTATAAAATAAGAACGCTTAATAAAAAAATTTATTTTCAGTTTTTTGTTGAGAAAAAAGTGGAATCAAAGAGAAAAAGTGTATTTCTCGTGAGCACTAACTTCTCACTCCTCTTCTCCTTCTTCCTCTTCTTCTTCTTCAATATCCGTCAAACTCGGAAGTTTCGAGGTGGGGTTTGTTTTATATGGGGGAGTAAGACGTCAGATTGAGCTACATCGTCATCAGCAGTGGCGGTGATGGCAGCTAAGCGTCGTCATGGAGGAAGAAACCATCGTTTATGAAAAGGGAGAACAATCAGAGGAGAGAAGAGAATGAGAAGAATTTTAGTTGCTAAGATATATAATGGACTTAGAATTCAAGGTGATTATAATCTGCCTAAACATTGCGACAACAATGAGTCCCTCAAGGCTCTTTGTGCTGAAGATGATTGGGTTGTTGAAGAAGATGGCACTACTTATCGTAAGGTGCTGAAATTTCTTAAAGAATATCCCGCTTTTCAGAGATCTGAGCTTGTTTAGTCTTTAGATTAAGGAGGGAGAAATGAAATAAGTAACTCAAACTGCAAACCAACCTGCTTCGAAAATTCATAAATCTTTTCTTCTGCTTCACTTCTCAAAGTACTCACACATAGTGATGTCAAACAGAGGGCTTGCCCGCGGGCCTGTCCCAAAAAGACTTTATGCGGGGCGGGTTTGGTCAGAAAATAATAAACCCATTTATTCGCGGGTCGCACGGGTTGATCCTCTCGATATTGGGCTAAATGCGGGATGGGCCGAATTGGAGATGCGGGACATCGCGACACTTCTTCACGTCGACTCTTCAAAATTTCATAAAGCAAATGGCGATTCCGGAGGTGGAAATCTTTTGTGCTTCTCATCTTCTTCAATCCACAACCACAACAAAGAGGAGTACCCACATTCTTCATCTTAGCTCAAATTTTCTTTTTCGTTGAGGATTTCAAAATACGCTTGAGATCAAAACAACCATGGCGGGATGCGGACCGCAAGTCATGACGATGGATGTGACCAATACTCCTTCTCCAGATCTTGCCTTAACTAACCTGTCTTACTGCTCCTCTTCCGATCTCCGTCAATTCTCCGTTTCCGTTTTCGTCAATCCTCTAGTTCAGTTTTTGGTTCTGACCAACACTCCTTCTTTATATCACCTAATTCTTTGTACAATATTACTTTACAGGTTGATGTTGCGCTCCTTTCGAAATCAACTTTGGTCTCTCACTACAACAACGAAGAGACTCCACCTCCTGCCTTGGATGACGCCAATCTGTACGTTTCTTTCGTTACCATTCTCAACTTTTTTTTTGTTATGATATGTAAGTTCTGAATCTATATCAAGTTTCCACTTTTTTATGCTTCTTTGTCTGGAAAATTAGATATACAAATCTTTTATTTGATTCTCAATGTAAAATATCTCTCCCCATGAATCTTTGAAAAGATGATTGAATCTTATGAACTTTTCGCTGCAAAGATCCTTGTGAACCATCAATCTTTACTTGCAGGATTAAAGTTGTTATGTTATATAGTGAAAAAACTTATGTACAATGATGGAAACTATATTTAGCTCCTTCTTTTGTACATGTTATGACTTATGATTTATGAGCTTATCATATTTGAGAATTAAAATGCTCTTAATATCTCATTATCAGAGTTAGAAGTTGATGATCTTCTTCTTCTACTTATTCTTTTTATATATTAAAAAGTTTAGACATATAAACAAAAAGATACATTTGACATATATACTGGTAGAAACTATGCATATGTATGTAAAGAAGCGAAAAGACATGAAAAATGAAAGAGCAGAGAGGCAAAAGGTTGAGTACGTGAAAAGTTCATGAAAAGAAAATGAGAATGACCCATGAAAAGTTCAAGGAACATGTTGGCCATCATCTTGAAGATTTCAAGAATACTAGTGAAAGGCTTGAAGAAAATCATTCAGAGTTGAAAGGAGCCATAAAGAAGCAAAGTATGCTCTATTTTTACTATTAGATCAAGTATTAAAGTTAAGTCTTGCCTAAGCTTTACTTGAGATTCTACTCATAAACAATGCTTTCATCTACTCATAAACAAACAAATGTGTAAATATCTTTCAAGTTCTCAAGCTTCCGTTTTCAGGCAGTCTACAAGAGAGCCACATTACATGAGATGATCAGAGATTATGGTCAAGTAGCTAGTGATCTCCTAAGACTTATCAGCATTCTTGTAAAGCAAGGTAATGAGAAGACAAAAACTCACTCAAATCTGCGTCTCAAGCTTTAAGCATTGTTTAGATCAACTGTTATGGGAACAAGATAACAATTAAAATGATATTATTTGTGTTATCTATGATGAGTATATGTACTTCTTTGCAGTTGCAACTAAGGAGTTTCAACTTCTAAGTCTTGTCTTTAGTACAACGAGGGCTACTATTAGGCTTGTCTACGATTGTCCCGCGGACCAACTCGCTTACCGCATATATAGGGGCAGGGCGGGATTGGTCATCACTTCTAGAGACCGCAGTCCGCAGCGGTACGACCCGCGATGATCCAATTGGAATTGACACCGCGGCGGGGCGGGACAAATGGTCGCAGGTGAGCCCATTTGCCATCTCTACTCACACATTAGCAACAACAAAAGTATATAGTTTTTAATAGACTTTAAAACTATATGAACTTGACAGAGATGAATGGAAGTACGAAAAAAAATTGTAATTGCTTTGTTTAACAACACACAAGAAATAAGGGAAAAGCTACAAACAGTGAACAATTAAAGAGGAAAATATGATCAAGTTGCAATTTTCATATCTAAGCTGACAAACTTGCAAGTTTCTTCGATAGAGGTTTACTCGCTGGATAGAAGGAAAGATTAATGAAACAAAACAATGAGAATGTAAGCAGACTGAAGATTTCTTGATTCATTTCTACTTTGCAGTAGGCTCTAACCATATATACATGAATGTTGAGATTATACCTTTTTTATGTCGAGGCTGCAATGAATCGATCCAAGGAAATGACAATTTTCTAAAGCTGAAGAAAGTATTATCATAAGAGAATCCATCACTTTCAAAAAAAAATTTAAGATCCTAAATTGAAACAAAAAATATAGGAATATATTGATTTGTAAAGGAATAACAATTACCTGGGCAAAACAAAGCCTCACGCTTAATGATCAAATCCATACATTGAATTGAAGCAGAACCGGATGCATTGTTGTTATCAAGTTTGCAACTTCTTGAATTAGTGTGCGTGTTTATA
>OVAN01001703.1:0-38655 GCA_900406275.1 Anastatica hierochuntica
CGAACAATCCTAGATGAAGATCCAATTGATTAAATTCCTAATCATACAACTCTATGTCAACAATTCATGAATCCCTATGTGAGAACCTTAAACCCAACAAGAAAACTACTTACTCATAATCAGAGAATCGACACAAATCAAATCAAAGAGAGACATCATTGTATTAATCAATAAATTAAAGAATAAGTTTCAAAAATTTTCTCGGATTCGAAGTACGGAAGATGATTCTTCTCCGTAGATTACAAAGCTTTCTCGTGCTCTCAAAAACTCAGAAAAAGTGCATTCGAAAACCTAAAAACGAGTTTGGGTATTTTTATATGTAATATGGGTCTTCAATCTTTGATTATGGTTCAAAATAAGTGGTTTTGGTCGCGTCAAAACAGGGATCAGCCGATCCTTGTCTCAAGATTGAGCGATCTTTGTCCTTTTGCCAGGATGCTCATTTCTGCGCATTTGTCTCCTCATTGCCAGCATGACAAGTGTTCAGTAAAATGGCCATAACTTTTTATCGCACCGTTGGATGTCCTTCAAATAACCTTCAAATTAAATAGAACTCTTGTGGATATCTTGTGTCAAAATTTCAGCTCGATCCAACGGTGGGAAGTTTATCAATCAAGGCCAAACTTCTGACACTTCAGCATGATTCTGCATTCTAAATATCCGTTTTTGGCCCAAATTGTTCTGTTTCTTTCCAAAAAAATCTAAAACCTATAAAAACACTAAAGAACACCAAAAGAATCCAAAAAGAATCAAATACATATCAAAACACCATTTTTCGAATAAAACATTAGTAAATACCCATAAAATACGAATACATCAAGGACACAAAATACCATAGACAAGCATTAGAAGTACAAGGCGCAGCCGTGTCGTTGGGTCCTTGTACTTCTTCCCACGACGTAGCTTGTCATGAATCCAATGAGTAGTTGGCTTGCTACCTTTGCCAAACAACTGAGTGAATAAAGATACATCCCTCGAACTTGAGGACGCCTTCTCTTTGCCCTTTTTTGCGCCATTGTTTTCTTCTTAATACGTTTGATTTTGCTGCAATTTGTTCCAGTAACTACAACGAACTCTTTCAAGCTAAACCTTATTGGTTTACCGACAAAAAGCCATCATAGTTCATGGTTCTTGTTTGTCACTAGCTGCCCCTACAGGATGTAGTGAACAAACATGACCGAGAAATTTTGATTCCCCATTGACAACAAACTACCAAACTGAGAATCACGGAGTAGCTCATACTCCCATGTAACAAGAGTTGTCTTAATATCTTCAATGAAACGAAGGTTGAAGTAATTGTTGATACGACGTCGGCCCAACGGTTCACATCTAATTGCAAACATACGGGATGGCAACTCATACTCTTCAGGATCAGCCATCATAGCAGTTCAGCTCTTCACTTGTAACAAGATCTCGGGGAAATCAAATACATACAAAAAGCAAATTACATAAAAACACAAACTTCGACATACTACATCCATAGACTAATAAATAAACATATACACAGTTACCTAAGTAGACAGTTTACACAATCTATTAACTTTACACAGATCAAAAACGACAGGCCAAAAAAATGTAAAAAGATAAGAGCTATAGCAGCACTTAACATTTGCAAACACTCACACCAAAAGAACTCAGTATGGACCCTAAAACATATACAAGCCATTCGAAGAGCATATTAACAAGAACTCAATTTTAACAATAAAGAAGATGAAAAACATCAACAACAATACTAATAAAAACAGAACATCAGTTACAAAATTTTAATCGACTAACGGCAGTTACACATTTTTAAATCAAAGTAACAACCAACATATAATGCACTTCGGCACACCAAAGAACTGACGAATTTAGTTTTCGCAATATGGATAACATGACACAAATCCCCTATACAATCAAAAACCCTAATCATTGTTACAAAGGGGAAACATATAAAACAATGTGGCGAACAAAATTGCCATCAATAGGATATAAATTTTTCACAAACTATTACAAAAACAAAAAAAAAACAAACACATACACTCACCGAGAAAGAGATGATGAACCTTGGGTCCGTCGTATACAGTTACCAAAAGAGATTTCAGTTCCACTGATCCCACGCCGGGTGGAGATGCAAGAAATAGTTTCAAAATTAACACAGTCGTATTTACGGACGAAAGAGGAGATCGATTAAAGCGATGGTGACAGCGAGGAAAGAAGAGAAAGAAGGGGGAAGTGAGAAAAATGAAACAATAAGGATTACAGAGATTTCTTTTGACATAACACTTCTTCTCTCAATGGTAGAGACAATGTCAGCTTTTGGAAGAAAAAAACTGCTTAAAACGGTTCCCCAAGATATTCGCAAGAGCGTGTGGGATGTGGGAGCTGAGAGGCGGAAAAATCTTGATTTCAAAGCAAATAGGATTCTTTTTCCCCCGCTTGCTATATCTTTAATTTTTGAGCAATCCATGAATATACAGCCTAATTACCCTTAAAAAACTCAACACATGCCAAAAAGAAAATAAAATAGACAATTTGCACACCTAATTTAAATTTTTTTGTAACTGAAAATTACATATGACCATATTCTTAATTAAGGTTTTTTTGTCATCTCATAAATTCACCCTATATTTTTCCAATCAATCTAATATTTCTTATAATTTCTATTAAAAATCAAGTTCAAATAAAATAATAGGTTAAAACTTATTCAAAATGTTATGTTCCTACTCCTCGGAAATATGGAAACTTTGCCGGTTACGTTATTATAATAGAAAGTACATAATATAAAGTAAAAAGAATTAAAAGACTAACATAGGCAGAAATTAAGATGTGTGGCTAAGCGAATTTCACATATCAACGCTAGGCCCCATAAAAGTACTATAGGATTTACCCAAAAATCTACAATTATATTAAAAAAAAAATTGGGAGCTGAATACAAAAACTTTTTGAGCCCTTGGGTTGGTAGCAACGGAGACGACCCGGCGCGACGTAGAAAGGCATGCATGGGAATTGGACCATATGAGTATCACGTGACATCATTATGGTAGAGAGACCGAGCTTGATCACGATGCATGGGACCCTCCCTCTCACTGGTCCATTATACCGATCAACGTCCAGTTAAAGAATGTTTGTAATTTTTAAAATGGTTATTGAATTTAAAATTATGGTTTTTGATTTTTATATTTTAAGTTTTTTTGGTTTTTTATTTTTGTGGAGATTTTAGTTTTTTTTTAAATTAAGTGGTAATATTTCAAATATAGTTTTCCCATAATTTTAAAACACTTTTAAAAATTTTATTTGACCTATAGATTTTTTTTGTTTAAAATATAACTTTGTTTTAATGGGTATTGTATTAAACTTAAGAAAGGAAAAAGTTATAAAGCTAGAAGCTCAGTTTTATGGTCCAGAAAGTAACGATATAGTTTCTTAACCAAAAAAAAGTCTAATGTGAACCAAGTTTCAGAATGTTGTTGTCATTGAACCAGAGAGTCGGTTATTGGCGTGTCTAACCGCATGATCTGAGGTGAGTAGATTAGGGTCAGTTGTGTTGAGCAGTGGCTGGATACGAAGTCAGAAGAGTTGAGGAGAACCACCGTTGTAGTGCAGAGGAGGTGAGATTTGAGTTTCTGTTGCCATAGCTCAGTAGTTTGTCTCTGATCAATCTGTCGATCCCAACAAGAAGGAGATCTGGTGGTCGTTGGTACTCGAATGCAGCCTGGAGTTCCTCTCATGCCAAATCGAGTAAATAGCCGCCTGCCAGCAAAGGAGGCTGATTCTTTTGATGGTTTTGTCTCCTGGTAGATGAGACTGATGGTTTATCATTGCATCCCAATGGCGAATCGGTTGAAAATTACATCTTCGAGCCAGTTCTTTCCAAATTTCTCAGGAGTATTGGCATTTGAAGAATATGTGATCCCTACTCTCTTCCTCTGAGCCGCATAGAAGGCAAAGACTGTCCACCTGAATTCCCCAAGAGCGCAGCCTATCCCTTGTGGGACAACGGTTTAGAGTGACAAGCCAGGTAAGAAAGTTGCGCTTTGGTATGCCTCCTTTGTTCCAGACTATCCTAGACCAGGGAACTTTTGGCTTGTGATTCTTGATGGTATGATAGATTGCTGAGGTTGAGTTTTTGCCTTTGTAAATGTCGTTTAACCACCATTCATAACTATCCTCTGTATCTGACAGATTTAAATCACTAAGCATAGCTTGCATTGTAACCTGATTGTCTGATCTTGCAGGCGGCAAGTGCCAGGTTCCATCTCTCAACATCTCAATTAGCTTTGTGTGCTTTCTGATGCCTACTTTCCTGGGACCTTCTGGGTACAAGAATCGTTTCATACAGCCAAGAGATGACCAATTATCTGTCCAGAAGTTACAGGTAGCTCCATTTCCAACCTTTAGCTTTATCTAAGGGTAGACTGATTCTCTTAGCTTAAGAAGTTTATTAGAAATCCAAGAGTATTTTGGTTTTGGTTTGACAGTCCAGAAGTTGGATAGATTGTTCCCCAGAACTTACTTCCTAAACCAGCCGACCCATATGGAGCCCTCTTTAAAAAAGATCATCCAAATTAGTCTGAAAGCATTTGCTATGTTCCAATTGCCTAGATCCTTCAAACCTAACCCTCCTTTGTCTTTGCTTAAAGTCACAGTTGACCACGCTACCTTTGCATTGTGATTCCCATCTGTGTGTCCATGCCATAAAAAAGTTGCTGATAGTGATTCTATTTCCTTAACTATCTTTTTTGGCAGGACAAAAGCAGTGCACTAGAAGTTAGAGATTCCCGCTATCACAGAGTTCAATAGTTGCATTCTTCATGCAAACGACAGTGTCTTAGCCGCCCATCCATTGAGCCTAGCTTTGACTCTACCTATAAGAGGGGCACAGGCAGAGGCATATAACTTTTTAGAGCAGAGAGGCAGCCCTAGGTATCTCACAGGGAGACTGCTTGAGCAGATACCCGTAGTCAACTCAATGGCTAAAATTCCTGATCTTGAAGACCTGAAGAGAAGAAGCTTGATTTTTCAATACTTAAGGCCAGGCCTGATAACTGCTGGAATTCTCCTAGGATGGCCAGAATAGCTTGGACAGAAGAGAGAGATCCATCTGAAAAAAATCAGGATGTCGTCTGCAAAACATAGGCGGGTAAGTTCTTTTTCTTCGCATCTATGGTGATAGCCAAACCTCCCTTCTTGTGATCCTTTATCTAGTAATTTGGAAAGGCAGTTCATAGCAATAACAAATAGGTAGGGTGATATAGGATCACCCTGCCTTAACCCTCTTTTCCCACGGAAGTAATCATGGAGGTGGCCATTGTAAGCAATAGAGAAAGAAGGAGTCGAGATGCAAGCTTCTATCCAGCGAGTAAGTTGACTCGGTACCTCAATTTCCCTCAAGTTGTTGAGAACGAAATCCCATCTTATAGTATCAAATGCCTTGGCAATTTCCAGCTTGATGGTAATCTTCTTAATCCCTCTTTCTTTTTGATAATCGTGAACAAGATCTATTGCAAGAAGGGTATTTTCAACTATTAACCGGCCCTCAACGAAAGTTGATTGTGATGGCAGGATGAACTCAGGAAGGATCGGTTACAGTCTTGTAACCAAAAGCTTAGAAATTGTTTTATAGAGGAAGTTACAACAAGATACCGGTCTGAAATCTGTGATCAGAGAAGAGCCTGGCCTTTTTGGAACTAACGTGAGAATAGTCGCATTAGCATAGAAAGGCATGAACCCAGATAAAAAGAATTGAAAGATAGCTTGGATAACCTCTTGACCAACAACACTCCAAGCTCCTTTGTAGAAAGCTAAGGTCAATCCATTAGGTCCTAGAGACTTAGAGGGATTAAGCCTTAAGATAGAATTTGTGATCTCTTCACTAGTAGACAGAGCTGACATAATCTGCTTTCTTGCAGGGGAGCAAGAGAAGGACAACAACTCTTTGAGAGTAGAGCTAGGCAGACTAGATGTAGAGGTTGTAGACGGGGCTAGGAGATTGGAGAAATAGAGGAATGCATGGGAGCTCATCTCTTTCGGATCAGATATGATGGTGCCAAAAGGTAAGGAGAACATCCTTATAACATTAGAGGCATTCCTTGTTTGGGTCACTCGATGGAAGAATGAGGTATTGGAATCTCCTTCCCTTAGCCAAGTTATTCTCGATCTCTGTCTATAAAATGCTTCCTCAATCCTTTTCTGATTCTCTAGTTTACTTTCTAGATTCTTTACTTGCTGGATTAGAGCTTCTGAAGGATCAGAAAGAACTTGTACATGCAACAATTTAAGTAACTCGTTAGTTGTTCTCACTTGCTCTTGAATATTTGCAAAATTTCTGTTTAGAGATTTGAGCTCCCTCTTAATGTTTTTTGTTTTGCACAAAGGGAAGATAAACTTGGAGCCGAGCTACTCATACTTCCAGACTGATTCCATGCTTCAGCAACTCTTGGTAGAAAGTTGGGATGATTAGTGAGAAAATTAAAGAACTTAAAGGGTTTGGTACCAGCTAGAGGAAGGGGACAAGCTAGGGAGAGGAGGCTAGTGGCATGGTCAGAGACTTCTGGAGCGAGAAATTGGGAATGACTGTTCTGGTAAGAAGATATCCAGAACCTATTAACCAGAATCATATCAAGTTTTTTTGAAACAAGAGCTGAGTATCGGTTGTTTGACCAGGTGTAAAGGGGTCCATAAAATTTGAGATCTGAAACATCAATCTGGATGAAGCAGTTTCTCAATTCAGCCATTCTGGAGGTTAGGTAGTTAACTTTTGGACTTGAGTGCTCGGAAAAGTGAATGATTTCATTAAAGTCTCCTCCAATAACCCAAGGAGAGTTTTCCAGGTTAAGTCTCTCATGTAAACTGATTAACTCTACCCATAAATATGTTCTTTCCTCAGGGGAATTAGATGCATAGATAGCTGTGAGAATGTATTTATGCCCTCCTTGAAGTGAGATCTCGCAAGTCATTGATTGTTTAAACTGATGAACTAGGGTGACAGCTGCAGGGAGCTTCCAAACAATCAATATTCTTCCATCTTCATCTTGAGAGTGGTTGGAGATAAATGACCAGCCTGGACACACAGAATTGAGGACTTGGTTCAAATTAGCTTCCTTGATATGGGTTTCCAAGAAAGCTCCGAGTAAAGGTCTATGCAAGGTTAGCCAATCCTTGACAGGTTTATGTTTCAATTGATCATTGAGACCTCTTATATTCCAAAAAAAGTTTGATATATGCATGGCTCAAAAAAATTTGAAGGGTAATGGGTTAGAGCAGATTAGGGAAGACTCCAGAGGGTGGAGGCTTACCTCTGGAGTCTTCCCTGGGCAGGGGGAGTTTGAGTGGGTTTCAAGTGAGGTTATTTTAGGATTGCCAAAAGTCTCAGAGGAGTTTGAACTTCCACAGGAAAGGGGAATAGGTCTAAGGCAGAGAAGGTGTTCGTGGTAGGTACCACTTTTGAGGAAGAAGGTTTAGCCTTTTTAGAAGATTTGGCATGAGGTTTAGAAGATGAAGAAAAAGAATGAAAGGGATTATTTGGTGAAGGGTTAAGAAGGGTAGATTGAGGTTGAATGGGATTGGTATCGATAGCAGGTTGGTTTTGTGGGATAGGTTTGGAAGAGGATGATGGGGAGAGGTCTTGGATTAGGTTAGGGGGAAGGGTAGTAGGAAGAGGGTTCTCCTCCTGTGAATGTTCGGGTGATGGGTCAGAGGTAGGGAGAGTTTCTTTGGCTTTTTTAGGAACCCATACTAGGTTGGACATATGACAATTCCTACTCACATGTCCAATCTCCTTGCAATGTGGACAGGTTGGAGGAAGCCAAGGGTAAGAAACCTCAACATGAATCACTTGCCCATTTTCTATTTCAACCTCGACATATCTAGGTAAAGGTTTAGTTAAGTCTGCCTCAATTTTGACATGTGCTTCTTTAAGGTTGACCATTCTGATTGTAAAATCATAAGTCTCAACCGATTCCCCAATTTCTCCTGCAATGAGACTTAGTCCTACATTATGTCTAAGATTCAAAGGTACACCAAACAAATGAGCCCGAATGGGGATATTATCTAAGCCTTGGTTGAGCTCTCCTTCAGAGTTCCATTGACTGACGAGGAACATACTATCACTGATATACCATAATTTCTTTTCTACTATTTTTGACCGCAGATACTCGTTTGAAACTCTGACAAGCATAGATCTTCCAGAAGGATTGAGGTGAATCTCTAACCTTTTCCCTTTGTTCCATAATTGGCTTAGCACGTTCTGAATATGTGTATAAGAAGGAGGCTTTCCTTTTAACCTACAGATAAGGAAGTCTTTATGGATATCAACTCCTTCTTTAAATACATCATCAGGTATTAAGACCCTAGGCTTTCCTGATTTTGGGAGGGATGGAGGGGCTAAGCGTTCAAGTTTCTTGTTTGAATACCCCCTGATCTGGTCTGCCCAAGACTTGGATTGAGGTCCAACAGGGGGATGAGGGACATTTGGTTCATTCAAGGTTCCAGTTTGGATAGGTTGGGTAGCAAGTTTAGTTTGGGTAGGTTGGGAAGCAGGATGAGGTGAAGTAATTTTAGGAGGAATAGGAGAAGGTTGAATTAAAGCATCCAAGCACTGGGGGTCAAGAGAGGGTTGAAGGGAAGGGAGAGAGGGGTTAGATTTGCTCCTCGATAATCACAGAGAGGGTAGTGAGGTGGGTGAAGACAAGTTTTGGGTAGGGAAGACTGGATTTCCAGAAAAAGGGGTTTGTACTGTAGCAATCTTAGGGATTGCATCTACAGTAGAGTTATGGTTTTAGAGGATTTGAAGAGCCAGGGGGTTAACCACCATTGGAGTGGACTTGTGGTGAGCTTGAAGAGCCAAGACCACGTTTGATATCTCACCTTGGTTAGCGTGAGTAGTTGGAGAAGACTTTGAAGTAGTTGGAGAGGAGGAGGGGAGAGAGGGAAAGGAGTCAAGGGGAAGGGACAGATTTGGAGGAGGATCGGGGGGCTGAGGAGGGGGTAGGAAGGATCTACCCAGAGCTGCTGCCTGCGATGGGAAGAGACGGGAAGCGCGATCACTCGCGAACCAAAGATTCGAAAGGGAGGACATCTCTCTTTTTTAAAATATAACTAAATAATTAATTTTACTAAAGTATTAAAATGATCATATACCTTAAAGTTCAAATACATAAAATTAAGTAAAATAATATAATCGAATTTTAATCTTTCACTAAGAGTTGCTAAAAAGTGTCCATGACAAAAAGAACATACTTGAAAGAAAAATCATAAATATGTATAAAGAAAATAAAATATCACTAGAAATTAGAAAGACTACTAAATTTTTTTTTTTGGATTCTTAATAGTAATAAGTAAAAAGTTAAAAACTCTCAAAATCTATATTCCCTATTTTTCTAGAAAATCATTTTTTTAAATCTTAAATGGTTTAAAATTGATTGTTGTAAAATTACAAACTAAAATCCAATTCAACATCAAACAATCAAGGGTTAATTAAGTAATTAAGGACAAAATATATCTTATGAGAAAATCACAGTTATGGTCTTATATATATATATATATATATATATATATATATATATATACTAGATAAGGTCTCGTGTGATACACAAGAAATTAAATATAAAAATATCATTTAAAATTTAGGTTGTGACGACAGCGCTGATTGGAAGAGGAATTTCTTTTGATACCGTGTGTAAACGTTGTGGTCTCGCGGAGGAGACCATCAATCATGTTTTCTTTGAGTGTGACGCGCTTGGGCACATTTGGAATTATAGTCGAAACTCGGCAAAACAAGATGAATTTCCATCATGCTCTCTATTTTCAAATATGGATTACCTTTTCTGGCGAAATCCACAACGACATCAACAGCGAATTGGGAATCTTTTCCCATGGATCTTATGGTTAATTTGGAAGGCAAGGAACCAAAAGGTTTTCCAAAGTGCTCAAATAGAAGTTGCGGAGATTCTAAAAAATGTGGAGACTGAACTGCTGGCTTGGGAGGAAGCACATTGTACTCCTCCAACGGTTACCAAGAGGGAGATTATGGAGGGCACAGGTTCAAACGGTATGCGTTGCCGTACAGATGGATCGTGGAAACAATCGAAACCTTTTACTGGAATAGGTTGGATTTGTCTTGGCAGGAAAAATACAGTAGTTTTAGTTGGAGCAAAGTGTCTCCGCCCGAAGTCTTTCACCTTTGCACTCAGAGTTGGAAGCATTTCTGTGGACCATGTCATAACTGATAATTAGAAGAATTCACTACCAGCTTTTTCCACTTACATCCAAGAATTTCAACGTCTTCGTGGTCATCTTCCAGGATTCTCTTTATCCAAAATCCCTTGCACAGCGAATACACAAGCAGACAGCCTAGCTCGAGGATCCCGAAGTTTACAATGTGATTATTTTTTGTAGATTCCTCCCCTCCGCATTGGACAACCAATTACGGAATGACTATCTGATTTAGTGTTTGGTTGGTAAAAAAAATTTAGGTTTTAAAGTCGAAATCCACGTAACTATAACCTGTAAATTTAAAATATAGATTAAAACTATTATTAGTTATTGAAAAATTATGAACTACAACCAATATCATCCAAATAATCTAAGATTTTTAATATTACGTGAAACAACGCTCTTAATTAAATATTATAATGTTATCATATTTGCATATATAATAATTAATATTGAATGTTTTAGCACAAAAAAATTATTTAATATTTAAAATGTAAATTAAAAAAATTTACTTATTTATGTAAAATAGAAAATTTGTTTACACGAAATTGAAAATTTTAAATAATTGACACATGCCAATAATCCGATCGATGACACGTGTCGAAATCCGACGAGTTATTATTTAACGACGTGTCAAATTCACGTCGAACGCGTTCTGTTTTATATAATAAGATGAGTCTTGAATCCAAATCAATGTCTCAAACCATAAGATTTGATTAGTTTTTAGTTACATATTAGCGTTTGACCAAAAGGTTTCTTTTAGCTTTTCACCAAAAAAAAAATAGCTATAATTATTATAAGTAAACATACATGTGGAAAATATTATAAGCATACGAAAAGGACATTGATTTTGTAGGTACGCCAAACTTGATACGTTTCTCTCCCACGGTAATCACAATCTTAATATAATAATTAGTATTTGAATCGTAGAATACTTATAGTCATTGTTCAAATTAATTGACAGCCAATCGATTGTCACCCGCTAAGTCACTCGGGAGCTACCGTCAGATTACTCTTTTCACATAACTTAATTGATTACACTTTTATTTAAAATTGACACATAAGTTGGACGAGGACACTAGATCTATATTAAGCGTCAACTAGTTTATACTTCTTTCCTTTCTTAGAAATTGTCGTTTTTAAAGTTTTAGTTTTGTTTCAAAAAGAGTGTCGTTTTATATTTTCGATGCAAATTTATAAGCGAAATTTCATTTTAACCTCATTATTTTAATTTATTAATTAGAGAGAGAATTTTTTTAAAAATGTTAATGAAAGGCATAAAAAATTTTAATAGATTTTTTTAATATGTGTAAAAAATGTTAGATTAACACTTTTTGCAAAACAGAGAGAATGCTAGTTAATATCGAATTTTAAAAATTCAATTAATGGTGATTTGACTAATGCAATCGCTTCTTTATGTGATTAGGTACATGATGCGTGTTACATAAATTCTTATGCCTCCTCGAATACTAACTTTTTAAACAATGGAGTAATTATACTGCATCTCATGATTATGCTGATTAATTAGATTGTCTTAACTATTAGGTCAAACCCTATTCGTCTAGAAAATGATGAGGATAACATATTGTTTCTTTGTGATTAGGTTGGACATAATTGAGGTGTCTTATATGGGCTGAATGCGAATTATTCGATCTTGGAAAGGAAAATGTTATGCTTAAATACTCAATCAACCATATCTTTTTGGATTTGAGCAAGACTGTCTATAAATCACAGGTTCTGGTAGCGAGCTAACGACTAATTTGGTTATCATTTTTACAATAACAGTATGAACATCTTTTTCTGAATAATGAATATTATATTCGTACGTAATTAATAATTCAGTTGGCTATGACGAAATGTTTTAACTTGATCGAGCCAATTTACTTTGAATATAATATTATGCTCAGGAGATTATTCACTTCACGAAATCTGTGTCAGGTCCTATGACTGTTACGAGTGATCTTTTTTTAATTGTTTCTCTTTTGAATTCAACGGTTCACCAGTGCTTCAACCTATCACTGTGACATTTTTGTTCTTATTACACTATTTTTCGCTCTTGTACTATTAAAATTTATTGCAACAACTCATAACTGTTTTTTGATGATAGAGGACTAAATTTTATTAGAATTAACAAAGCTCTGAGAAACAGAGGTAGGCCTAGGCCTTTTAGTACTAAAGTTGGGTTCAGTTTGAGTAATTTGGGTTTCAAAATTTTCGATTCTCGATTTAAAATTCGATTTAGGTTCGTGTCGGTTCTTGTTATTTGACTCAGAAATCGAATTGGAACAAAAAAAAAAATATTGTTGGTTCCTAATATTTTTTGTATCCTTAGTATCTAAATTACACTAAGTACCTCAAATATCTAATAACTTTTTCAAACATATACTAGTAAAGATAAGTCTCTGAACATTATAGAATATATTAAGTTCTTAACAAAACATTGTCACAAGAAAGATTTTCAACAAAACACCAAGAAATGACGTAGAAACTCATATCGAAAGATGATTCAAGTCTAAGAAAAAAAGAGATTAAAGTCTAAAAGCATGTACAAATGTTTTGATTTAAAAAAAAAAAACTTGATTTGCTTGAACAAATGATTTATTGATAAATCGTACCTCTACATGTTTTTACCTTAGATTTTTATCCATTTTTAGAGCTTTTTATGATTTTTTTAATCAAAATGGTAGTTTTTTTGTATTTGTAGTATTAAAAGTCATTTCAGATCGAACAATGCATTTTGGATCAATTTGGACTCATTTAAAGCAAAAATTAGTTTCTCGACAATTTCGATGCATCAGAAAGATCATCCAAGATGGAGGCCTTGTGTGAGACCCTTGGTCATTTTTATTAACAATTTGCATTTTGATTCGATTTTTAGACAAGTCTTTTCGTTTTAAGTTAAGTCATTCATCACAGAAAACATAACTTAACTCAAATTCTTAGCACAAACAGTGAGGTTCCGAATTACAAAGTCAGTTCGCTAATAAGCTATTACAGTGTAAATCCGACCAACTATCCATTGAAAATACTAAGTAAAATCCATTCATCCTTCACTCCCAGCCATGGTCCACGTGCAGCTAAGACAGAGCCATCATGGCCAGAATCAGAACATGCATTCACACAGAATGCATCAACAAAGAATTGCTGAGTGAGATCAGTCATTCCGTCCCACCAGCCATGCATAGATCAACCAGTTTATTAATCGGTTCATAACTAGTTAATTCTCCTCACAAATTTACACTTAGTTCCAGTTTTAACCATGTCAATCCGGCCATCGGCCTTAGCAATTTAAAATGAATTCAGCCAACAACTCTTATTAGCAGAATTCTCGGTCATCGGCCATAAGAACAGTGAATCCTTAACCATCAGCCATCAATCAAGCATTCACGGCCATTCGGCCTTCACAAAAATCTATGTAAGGCTACAGTCACGAACTCACCTTTGCCTTAAAGTCAAATGATCGGTTCAGATGTTCGCAGACAGTCTCGTCCGTCAGTTTCGCAGTCAGTCACCTTGATCCACGAGTCGGCCAAGTCAGCTCGTCTCTCTCCAAGCCAATCGCCTTAGAATCACGCTCTATTTTCTTTCTGAGTTCTTTTTCGTGTGTAATGCGAGAGAAGCCGTTTGTTTTTACTTAAGGCACGAAACTCAACGTTTTGACCCCCGCCATAACCGTCCAAGCGCGTCTATCTTTGAGAATAACCGTTCCTGCTCAAAATACTTAGGCAAATTCACAGTTCCACTTGAAAACTGCCAAGTAACCGTTCCTGCCAATTCTTTGGGCGAAAAATGGCTAATTCCCAGCGAGCTTCCCAGTCTGCATCCGACAGGAATAACTGCCTTGTCTGATCCAGACAGTCCTTGTCTGAATCCGACCATCCCTGTCTGATCCGACCAGTCCAACTGCTAAGTCTATACTAGCTAGCTTAGTTCAGCTCAACCGCCCAGTTCAATCAGCTCAGTTCAACTGTCAAGCTCAATCTTTCCTTAGGCACACTTAGGCTCGGCTGGACCAATCCATCCAGCTCAGTTCAGCCCGTCGATCAGATCAGTTCCCTTATACTCGATTTATCTTGACCGAATCCCACACTTGACAGAGCCATCCGATCATCTCCATGATCTTGGCTAAGTCTTCATTCGGATTCCCCTTGACTGATTTAGTCCGATCAGAATGATCCTCGATTCGATCCAATCTTTCCCCTTGATCTCAAACCGAACAAGTGACTCATGGTCCATCCATGATCGAGTGGGTATGCTTAATCATGGTCCATCCACGGTCAAGTCCAAGGGTCCATCCAGTCCAACTATACCCACCCCCTTATATAACATAACAACCCTTTTATGATCTGCCACCAGAATACATTACAATTGTCTAAGGAATCATTGAAGCACTCCTGGTTCAGTTTTCCCAATACTTAGCCGAATTTTCCTGTCTTCCTTCCCAGTTTATGCATCTTTTATGGTCTGATCCTTAGTTTTATTCTGATTTTCCGAACACGGGTGTTACAAGTATCCCCCCTTTGGATTAGGCTCGTCCTCGAGTCTTAGTCTTTTTCAACCCTTCTTTATGTTTCTCAAACCACTTAGGAAATTCAACTTTCATTCTTTCTTCTGGTTCTCAGGTAACCTCTATCACTCCATCACTATCCTAATTACTTGGATCATTTTGATTTTTCTTCTTCTTTCTGCCTTAGCCTTTCTGTCCACAATCCGGATTGGTCTTCCTTCAACAGTTAAGTTTTCCTTTAAGTCTGATGGTGACTCATACCTCCACTTTGTGCCTTTTAGAGATGCATTTCCTTAGTATCAAAACATGGAAAACATTGTGACAAGCGACCATATACTGGGCAACTCCACCTTATAATCCACCTTTCCAACTCTTTACAGGATCTTGAACGGACCCAAATATCTTGGACTTAATTTAGCATACTGAGCAGCTTGTTCCTTGCCTTTGTAAGTCATTGTTTTCATATAGACTAAGTCCCCAACATAAAACTCCAACTCTTTCCTTCTCTTATCTGCATAACTTTTCTGTCTGTCTTGTGACTCTTTCATCTTAACTTTTAGGACTCTGATTCTTTCTGTTGTCTCTTGTACAAAGTCCCTTCCATAGATATTGTGTTCACCCACTTGTGTCCAACACAAAGGTATCCTGCAAGGTCGTCCGTACAAGGCTTCGTATGGCGACATTCCAATGCTTGCTTGATAACTATTGTTGTAGGCGAATTTTTCCAAGTGAAGATACTCTTCCCACTTGCCGCCCCATTCCATAACACAATCCCTTAGTAAATCCTCAAGTGTCTAGATTGTTCTTTCCGACTGTCCATCTGTCTGCAGATGGTAAGTTGTACTAATGTTCACTCTTGTCCTGAACTTATTCTGAAGTGCCTTCCAGAACTGAGAGTAAAACTTTGAATCCCGATAAGACACAATACTTGTCGGTGCTCCATGCAACCTGACAATCTCTTGGACATACTTCTATGCCAACACCTCAGCATTATCCTTCTTATTCACTGCTAGGAAATGAGCCGACTTGGTCAGTCTGTCCACTATTACCCAGATAGCATCCTTCTTGTTGCACATTGGAAGACTAGTCACAAAGTCCATTGTGATCATGTCCCACTTCCACTGTGGAATCGATAGACTCTGCAATAGACCACTCAGAACTTGATGTTCTGCCTTAACCAACTGAAAAGTAGGACACCCAGCTACCCATGCAGCCACATCCCTCTTCATTCCAACCCAGTGATAGTACCTCTTCAGATCTTGATACATCTTTGTCGAACCTGGATGTATCGAGAACTTGGACTGATGTGCTTCCTTAAGTATTGCTTCCCTTAGCTATTTTACATTGGGAACACACACCCACCCATTTACCAGAATTGTCCCATTAGTCAAGGTTTGATACTCAGTGTGGTCATTCTTTGCAGCCTTGATGAGATTCTCATCTTCTTCCTAAGCCAGTCGAACCCTCGTGAGCAAATCATCTTGATCAGCAGCTCCTAAGCCCAAAGGCTCCAGATTATCTGACAATGCAGCTAACCGCAAAATCCCAACCATTCCAACCAATTCTTCCATGTCCTTCTCAGAATCAACAACCGCCCTCTTACGGCTTAAGGCATTAGCCATAATGTTAGCTTTTCTAGGATGATAAGCTATATCCAGATTGTAGTCAGTGACCATTTCCATCCATCTCCGTTGTCTAAGGTTCAACTATGGTTGAGTGAAAATGTACTTCAAACTCTTATGATCAGTGAAGATTTGGACCTTCCCACCGTAAAGATAAGATCTCTAAATCTTCATGGCAAACACTACTGCCGCCATCTCAAGGTCATAAGTCGGATAATTGCCCTCATGCTTCCTTAACTGTTTTGATGCATAAGCAATGACCTTTCCTTACTGCATCAGTACACAATCCAATCCATTTTATGATGCATCTGTGTACACCACATAAGGTACCTGTGGTCTTGGCAACTCAAGGATCAGAGCGCTTGTAAGCATCTCCTTTAGCCTATTGAAACACTTCTCACAATCCTCTGACCAGGTAAAGGGGACGTCTTTCCTAGTCAGTCTAGTCATTGGCTGAGTCATACTTGCAAATCCCTTTACAAACCTTATGTAGTATCATGCTAACCTAAGGAAACTTTTTATTTCTGAGGCATTTCGTTGCCTTGGCCATTCTGCAATTGCCTTTATCTTTTCAGGGTCCACATATACTCCCTTATATGAGACAACATTGCCTAAGAACCCAATTTCCCTTTGCCAAAAACTACACTTGCTCAGGTTAGCAAACAGTTTGTATTCCCGCAATCTTTCCATCACAGTTCTCAGATGGTCCTCATGTTTTTCTTGAGTCTTTGAGTAGACCAAGATGTCATCTATGAAGATGATCACTGATTCATCCATATAGTCTCTGGAGACATTGTTCATCAGCTTCATGAATACTGCCGGAGCATTTGTTAAATCGAAGGGCATTACCAAAAATTGATAGTGCCCATACTTTGTCCGAAAGGTCATCTTTCAAACATCCGATTATGCTATCGGAATATGATGATATCGAGAGACCAAATCAATATTTGAGAACCAAGTAGCACCTCTGAGTTGATCCAGCAACTCATCAATCCGAGACAGAGGGTACTTGTTCTTCATTGTCACTCTGTCTAATCCTCAGTAATGAGTGCATAACCTGAAACTACCATCTTTCTTTTTCACAAAAAAGTAACGATGCACCCTAAGGTGAACTGCTTGGCCTGATGAATCCCTTTTCCAGTAGCTCACTCAACTGATTCTTCAGCTCATCCATCTCTGCTAGAGCCATTCGGTAAGGTGCCTTGGAGATTGGAGTTGTTCCAGGTTCTAGCTCAATAGTAAAGGGGTCCGAACTTCCTGGTCGTAATGCAGTCAGTGACTGGAACACATCTTCAAAGTCCTTTACCACCAGAATATCCTTTAGTTCAGCATCTGAACCAACTTCCGCAATAGTGATTTTGGCTAAGTAAGCTTCGCAACCCTTCTCAATCATTCTTTCCGCTTGCATCGATGAGATCACCAAGCTTCTAGTAATTGGTCTTATTCCTTGATAACTCAAGATTCCTTTGGCAGTCTCAAACAGAATACGTCCTCGGCGACAGTCTAGATGGGCATTGTATCTTCCCAGCCAGTCCATTCCAAGGATCACATCATAGTCTGCCACTAGAAAATTCACCAAGTCTGTCAGCATGTTCTTTCCACAGATCAAAACCGGGACATCTCAAATAATTCCTTCAGTATGCATGGTTTGTCCACTAGCTGCATTAACCAATCCGAAATGCTTCCCAGGTTCTTTCTGGAACCCTCCTGCCTTAGCCATCTTTGGGCTTACAGAACTGTGAGTAGCCCTGGTGTCAAACATGACATGGGTTGCCACTCCACCCATGAACAGGGTCCCTACACATCCACCTAGAATGCTAAGAACCCACCCCACTCAAGAAAACATTTCACACAGAAAATTGAAAGAGTTAGGGTGCAAGACTAACAGTGATCGAACGTGAAATGCTTGATCAATGGTTCCTTGTCCCATCGCATACACCCTTGGCAGGATTGTCTGTCTTTTCGGCGGTGGTGGTAATCCATCATTTACCTATTTCCCTGGCTGCCCCAACTTAGGACACTGCAACTTAAAGTGACCAGCTTCTCCACAGTTGTAGCATGTCTTAGTTGCTACATTTCTTCCCTGATCTATCACCATTTGGTCCTGTTCTGGTCACTCTCGGACCTTATGTTATAGGCTTCCATAACGATGGTAAGCTCTAAGTAGAGCTCGACTCACTCCTCCTTGCATTTTCCCACAAGTTGGACACGTATTACGTCCTTCACTTTGCTTACCAGGACCAGCAGTATGGGTCTGCTGAAACTTCCTTTTATTTCCAGAAGCATTCCCACCCTGATTCTTATAACCAAACCCATCCTGTAACTTGTTCTCCTCTTTAATCCCCCTTTCCAACAGAGTTGCTTTCTCCACCAGTTCAGAAACTGAAGCATAGTTTTGAACTAAGCAGCAGTTGCGAAGATCAATTCTTAATCCACGCATGAACCTTCTGACTTGAACTTTCTCATCCTGAAGTTCTTTTTCACCATAGATCTTGAGACTATTGAACTTAGTTTCATATTCCCTCATAGTCATGCTACCTTGTTCCAAATCCAGGAACTCAGCTTCCAGCTTATCAAAAGATTATGGTGGAAAGTACTTGGATCGGAAGAGTTCATTGAATGTCTCCCTAGTACAGTTCCAATACTCTCTCTTAGATGCCACACCCTTCCACCAGGTATGAGCATCACCTTCCAGATAATGGAATCTTCGGCTCTGGAGCATCCTCCACATTCACCACAACGGTCTCATTGGCAATAGGCGCTGCAACAGGTGGTGGTGCCATAGGTGCTGGTGCAACAACCGACAGCCTTTCCAGCACTTGTGCAAGCATCATCAGCATAGCTTGCAGTCCTATAGGGTTAGTGTTAGCCGCATCCCCCACTGCAGCCCTCACATTTCTCGCAACAGCATATGCAGAAGCATCAAATTGAGCCTGATTCATCGCTGGATCAGTTCCCATTCCATTCACAGTCTCAGTAACAACACCAGTCTGCTCAACACGAGTCTTGAGTTGACTACCCGCTGCTCTGGTCGGATCAACTCTAGAAGTCTCTTCACTTTCATTGGGAGCAGTTTGCTTTCTTCTTCCACTTTTAGCCATTTGCACGGTTAAAACCAGTTAACTAAGTTAGTCTTTACACTAACTTAGTTCCACACAGATTACAGTTTTACCGTGATACCTTGGCTTGGAAGGATGGATTTTTTCCCCATTAACCCACTACGTTAAAGACTCTATCCTAGAATCGACCATGGTCTGATACCAACTTGTGAGACCCTTGCTCATTTCTCTTAACAATTTGTGTTTTGATTCAGTTTTTAGACAAGTCTTTTCGTTTTAAGTTAAGACATTCAAAACAGATAACATAACTTAACTCAAATTCTTAGCATAAATAATGAGGTTGCGGATTACAAAATTAATTCGCTAATAAACTATTACAGTGTAAGTCCAACCAACTACCCTTTGAAAATACTAAGTAAAATCCATCCATCCTTCACTCCCAGCCATTGTACGCGTGCTACTCAAACAGAGCTATCATGGCCAGAATCAGAACTTGCATTCACACAGAATGCATTAGCAAAGAATTCCTGAGTGAGATCGGTCATCCCATCCCACCAGCCATGCATAGATCAACCAGTTTAATAATCAATTCATAACTAGTTAATTCTCCTTACAAATTTACACTTAGTTCCAGTTTTAATCATGTAAATCTGGCTATCAGCCTTAGCAGTTTAAAATGAATTCAGCCAATAGCTCTTATTAGCATAATACTCAGTCATCGGCCATAAGAACAGTGAATACTCGGCCGTCGACCATCAATCGAGCATTCACGGCCATTTGGCCTTCATAATAATCTATGTAAGGCTATAGTCACAAACTCACATTTGGCTTAGAGTCAAATGATCAGTTCAGATGTTCGCAGACAGTCTCGTCCGTCAGTTTCGCAGTCAGTCACCTTGATCCACAAATAGGCCAGTCAGATCGTCTCTCTCCAAGCCAATCGCCTTAAAATCGCTCTCTGTTTTCTTTCTAAGTTCTTTTTCATGTGTAATGCTAGAGAAATCGTCTGTTTACTTAAGGCACGAAACTCAGCGTTTTGGCCTACGAGAAATCGCCCATAACCGTCCAGGCGCGTCCATCTTTGGGAACAACCATTCCCACTCAAAATACTTAGGCAAATTCACATTTCCGCGAGAAAACTGCCAAGTATCCGTTTCCACCAATTCTTTGGGCAAAAAATGGCTAAGTCCTAGCGAGCTTCCCAATCTAGATCCGATAGGAATAACGGCTAGGCCAACTACTAAGTTTGTACTATCTAGCTCTGTTTAGCTCAACCGCCCAGTTCAGCCAGCTCAGTTCAACTGTCCAACTCAATCTTTCCTTAGGCACACTTTGGCTTGGCTGGACCAGTCCATCCGGCTAAGTTCAGACTGCCGATCATATCAGTTCCCTTATACTCGATTTATCTTGACTGAATCCCATACTTGACCAAGCCATCCGATCATCGCCATGATCTTGGCTAAGTCTTCATTAGAATTCCCCTTGACTGATTTAGTCTGATCATAACGATCCTCGATTCGATCCAATCTTTCCCTTTGATCTCAAACCGGAAAAGTGACTCATGGTCCATCCATGATCGAGTGGGTATTCTTAGCCATGGTCCATCCACGGCCTAGTCTAGGGGTCCATCTAGTCCAACTATACTCACCCCCTTATATAGCATAACAACCCTTTTATGATCTACAACCAGTATACATTACGGGTGTCTGAGGAGTCACTGAACCACTCTTGGTCCAGTGTTCCCAATACTTAGCCGAATTTTCCTGTCTTCCTTCATAGTTTATGCATCTTTC
Source organism: Anastatica hierochuntica (assembly GCA_900406275.1). Lineage (NCBI taxonomy): Eukaryota > Viridiplantae > Streptophyta > Magnoliopsida > Brassicales > Brassicaceae > Anastatica > Anastatica hierochuntica. Next base: position 21,176 of record OVAN01001703.1, read on the forward strand.
ATGGTCTGATCCTTAGTTTTATTCTGATTTTTCGAATACGGGTCTTACACCTTGCCCTTAATAGATTTTGATGCAATTTGGATAACAACTAGAATTTTGAATTAGCTTTCAAATGGACTTGGTTTCAGGCAATTGGATCTCTACAAGTATTTTAGTGAAAACTAGTCTGTCTGCCTTGAAGCTGGAAAATACCCAGAAATGAGTTGTGACCGGGTTTTGAAAAAAATCATGCACCAACCGGTGCCATCAATCTCCCAGACCGGTTGGAGGACATTTTTGCACCGATTTGGGCCAAAAATAACCCCCAAATCGGTGCTAGCCTATTTTCGTCCCAACTTAATTTAAACAAACTTTTCTTGACCTAATACTATAAATACAAGTTTTTATCCTTTTGTGAAGGGAAAACCACCCTATTACCACAAAAAGTAGCTTAGAATGAGAGGCAATTCTTCCTTAACTCCATTGGAGATTTCGATCTCAAGCTTTTCCTTAGAGAGATAGATTCCTACTCTTGTGCCAACATAAAGAAGTTCTCTAAACTCTTATTGTTTCTAATACCATTTGAGATGTTTTCCTTTGATTTCGATTGCTTTTCACCTCTGTCCATATGTGAGTAGTCATTTTTTAGGTTGTAGAGAATCAAAGGATCCATGAATTCATAAGTTTATCGAGTTGATGTAGGGAAAAGTCAATTGGTCCTTCATCTTTGCTAGATCTTAACGTTGTAGCTAATTTGATCACCTAGTTACTGTTCTTAAGTAGATTTACATTCCAAAATCTTGATTAAATCACTGGAACTAGTATTTGATGGGCAAACCGATATAGGCAACGAAAGTGGATCTATAAAGGTTTGTGAACAATTGAGTCTTGAACGAGTTAATGCGTGTTTATCTACTACAAATCCGTACGAAAGTCGATTTCCCTTGGTTTTCAAGCATTGAGTCCTAAACCTCGAAAGTGGAGAGGATTTATATTTGTGATTTGAGTTCTAGAACGATGCTTAATGTTTCCCTGAAGATAGATATTTTTATAATCATGTTTCCATAAGATTTATCTACTGCCTAGCGTTTTTAACCTTTTGAATTACCTTCGTTTTACTTAGTCATTTCATTTTACTTGTTGTTCCATTTAGTTTAATAACCAAAAACCCAAAATCATATCTTGTTTGAGCTTAATTATATTATGATTCTATAATGAGTTAAAACACTAACATTATTACTATCATAAATGAATTTATCAGAGTCTTAAAAAACAACTTTCAAAACAACAATTATAGAAAATAAAATTCTGAAAATGTCGAACCCGAAAGCAAATGAAAAAAATCGTCACCAATATGCAAGAATTAAACCAAATCAAAATCAAAAGAAATTTTTCATGAAATAAAACTCAATGCTAAAAGAGGATTCCAAAACTAAAAGAGAACGCGAGATTTTGTACTTGTTGAGGACGCGAGATCCAATGCTAAAAGAGGACTCCAAAGCTATAGTCGTGATAGGAATACTAAGTATATCGCATTAAAGATAATTCAAAAAATCTACGAGAGGTGTTTTTTAAAATATTGCAGGATGTCAAAACTCTCAAAATTTGTTTTGTCTAACGATGGTTCATCAAGATATACTTTAATCAAATTTTATAATCATTCTCTTTAAGAAAAATACATATTCGTTACTCGTTCGAAAAAGTTATTGCAGAATATTTCTACGGGAAAGTAACAAAGACTGAAATTTTTTAAAATATGGAGAGAGAGAGAGAGTAATACTTCATGAATCTCGCCTTCACAATAATAGTGTCGGTTTCGTTCCACTAGCTCTAACGGAAGAAGACGATATTCAAGTTTTGAAATTGTTCCCTTGAGCATTATTACGAGTTTATCTATCAGAGAAACTGAGAGATTTCAGAGGAAAAAGAATTGTTTTGCGGTCTATTTGCAGCCCGCAAACCTGCAGCGGTTGGCCCGCACAAGTCCCGCAGACCGCGCGGACAATGCCCATTTAGCCCGCAAAAATTTGGACTTTTTTTTGAATGCCCAAATCCGCCCCGCATTAAGGCTATTTGGACCAAGCCCGCAAGCTACAAGAAATCTCTAAATCCTGACAAGGTGTGGTGCATGCTTAGTCTCCTGTAGATCGATACCCTTAATACTACCATAATGTTGTGCGCTTGCAGCTGAGTGATACTCATTTTAGGTGAAGACTTTCAACCATCTAGTTTTCTGACGTTGTTGCCGGGAACTTTCATTGCCTACGATTTTTTGATTTGAGTTTAGTCTTATACATTTTTTTTCATTTCTTTTGTTTCCTTCTTACTTATTTTTGTTTTTGTTTTGCTGCAGGACGTCATGGAGCCAAGGATGGTGATACTCAAAGTTTTAACCCTTAAATAACACTACAAGTGCACAACAAATCGCAGTAGTATCTAGCGATCGAATCCACAAAGACTAGTTAGACACTAAGATTTTTATTTCGAATCAAGCTAGAAGACACAGAAATTGTTTGTTAGTCTTTCGAATTGCAGAGTAAATAAAGGCATATATGATGTAAACTGAATAAGCTAAAAGCGTCAGGTCCCTCGGGGTAGTGTATGGCATCCTCGGTTAGAAGTTCAACATTTAATAAATCATATGACGAGAGAGTGGAATTGGCCAATTTTACATGAATTTATTGATCCATATGATATAGAATTCATTCGGGGTATCCAACCAAGTCGAATAACTACTTATGATGGTTTGGTATGACATTACACAAAATCAGGACAATATATGGTTAAATTGGGGTATAGATTTCTTAACTCAATGGAAATAAATCGAATTACTAATGATGGTTGGGGTCCAAGCTTGGAGGCTCTGAAGGCACTTACATGGAAAAAATCTATGAAAATACAACATTTCTCAGGAAAATCATTACAGGGAGTTTGGCGGTGGCAACAAAACTAATTAACAAAGGGGTACAATGTGATTTAGTGTGTAAACGTTGTATAGCTGAAGAGGCAATCAATCATGTTTTCTTTAAATGTGATTCGATTAAGCAGATTTGGAATTTCTGTAGAAATCGGCTAAAATCGGAGGATTTTCCTACAAAATCACTTTATGCTAATATAGATTACCAATGTTGGTTAAATCCCAAGAGGAACCAAGGTAGAAAATGTGAACTCTTTCCTTGGGTATTATGACTAATTAGGAAAGCAAGGAGTTAAATGGTTTTCCAAGGTGTACAATTAGTAGTTGACGATAGTCTAAAGAATGCAGAGACTGACTTGGTAGTCTGGGAAGAGGCACAAGTTCAACCAAATCCGGTTGATGAACATATATGTCTGGAGAGTAAAAGGTCAGATGACTATTCTGTCGGTTAGATGAATTTTGGAAACAATCAGACCCCACTTTCGGTTTTGGGTGGATATGTCAAGATAAGGATAATACGGTATTTTTAGTTGGATCGAAATGTCTGCGAAGGAGTCTTTCACTCTTGCACTCAAAGATGGAAGCTCTGCTGTGGACAATGACAGAGCTTCATACCAGAAGAATAATCTACTAGTTGCTCGAGACGAATTGTATAGAGTTTTTCAATATCCTTCAAAAGTCGAGCGATTGGCTAGCTTTCTTCACATACACTCAAGAGTTTCAGCGTCTTCGTGGATATTACCCATAATTCTCACTTTCTACCATCCCGCGCACGGTGAATATACAAGCGGACTCTCTACCTCGAGGATCAAGGATCAAAGATTATTTTAGTGATTATATTTTTTTTGTAAATTTCTCTCCTCAGAGTTGTGTTATTAATTATGGAGTGACTTTTTGATTATTGCGTGATTGACAAGAAAAAAAAAAGAATCAAAAAGCAAAACCCAAAACAAAAACCAAAGCAAAAACTACAAACAATCAAGACATAAAAGAGAAGAAATCAATTTGGTTTTTTCAAACTAGGAATTGGTTTATACTTTATCATACGTTTCGAGTCCCATGATCCATGCCGGCAGGGAAGGCGCTCTTGTGTCTTGGTGGGATGGAGGGACGCTTTGTAATACTTGTGTACCAAAGAACACAAAGTATTAACATTGTACAACACACCTTAATCGTATTATTCCAAACGGCATTTTGTCAAAGTCAATTAAAGATGAGACAGACTACTACGATTTCTTTCCTAGCAGTTATACCACGACTATTCCAAAAAAATAAAAATTGAAAAACTGTCCACGTCCCGCCAGAAACTCCCCCACATGCGTTTTGCCATGTGTCCCCACTCAATAATAATTATTTACAAGGACTAATTTAATATACTTTTTAAACGTTAATCGTGTGCTGATGATGACACAACACACACACACTGTCACTTCTCCTTAACGTCTATATAAGAGGGGCCTCCCAAATCATATCCTTCTTCTAAAGTTATACTACTTTCATCTTTCTCCCTTAACGGTTTATTTATTCTTCCCATTTTACCCCTGCTTCTTCCTCTTAATTACACCTTACATGCCACTATCTTCTTCTTCTTCTCAGTAAATATGATTACGTGGCACGACTTGTACACCGTTCTCACCGCCGTGGTTCCCCTCTACGTCGCTATGATCCTCGCCTACGGATCCGTCCGGTGGTGGAAGATATTCTCGCCTGACCAGTGCTCCGGCATCAACCGTTTCGTGGCCATTTTCGCTGTGCCTCTCCTCTCCTTCCACTTCATCTCCACCAACGATCCTTACGCCATGAATCTCCGCTTCATCGCCGCGGACACGCTTCAGAAGATCATCATGCTCTTCTTGCTTGGCCTATGGGCTAATCTTACTAAGACGGGAAGCTTGGAGTGGATGATCACCATCTTCTCTCTCAGCACTCTCCCTAACACTCTCGTCATGGGGATCCCTTTGTTGATTGCTATGTACGGTACTTACGCCGGCTCTCTCATGGTTCAGGTCGTCGTTCTACAGTGTATTATATGGTACACTCTCCTTCTCTTCCTCTTCGAGTACCGTGGCGCTAAGCTTCTGATTATGGAGCAGTTCCCGGAGACTGCGGCCTCCATCGTCTCCTTCAAAGTCGAATCTGACGTCGTTTCTTTAGACGGCCATGATTTTCTTGAGACTGATGCTGAAATCGGAAACGATGGGAAGCTTCACGTCACCGTGAGGAAATCTAACGCCTCGAGGCGTTCACTGATGATGACCCCTCGACCTTCCAATCTCACCGGAGCTGAGATATATAGTCTCAGCTCCACTCCAAGAGGTTCCAATTTCAACCACTCCGATTTTTACTCGGTGATGGGATTCCCTGGCGGGAGGCTCTCCAATTTTGGGCCGGCGGATCTATACTCTGTTCAATCTTCCCGTGGTCCGACTCCTCGGCCGTCGAATTTCGACGAGAACAACGTTGCTCGTTATGGATTTGGTTCTAACGGTTCTGCTCCGGCGGCGGGTTCCTACCCTGCTCCGAATCCGGAGTTCTCCTCCGGTGCGGCTGCTTCCACTAAACCAAACAAAACCCCTAAAGAAATCCAGCAGCAAGACACCAAGGAGAGCCATGACGCCAAGGAGCTTCACATGTTTGTGTGGAGCTCAAGTGCTTCGCCGGTTTCTGAAGTATACGGCGGAGGCAGAGGCGAGCAAGTCTCGACGGAGCAATCTGAACAGGGCGCTAAGGAGATCCGGATGGTTGTCCCTAATCAACCTCAAAAGAATGACCCCAGAGGTTGAATTTATATAATTTGTTTTAATCAAATATTGGATTTAACTGAACATATATAGTTGTGTCCTTTCTGATTCTGGTTTTGCCAGGGGTTGGTGATGATACCATTGGTGACGGTGAAAGAGAGATAGAGAAAGCAACAACTGGTCTGACCAAAGCGGAGTCCAGTTCGACAGCTGAGCTAGAAGCGGCCAAGGGAGATGCCGGAGGCGGCGCGACGGGAACACATATGCCGCCCACAAGTGTGATGACGCGTCTGATTCTGATAATGGTGTGGAGAAAACTAATCAGGAACCCAAACACATACTCAAGTCTAATTGGTCTCATCTGGGCTCTTGTTGCTTATCGGTTAGTCCAATCATTTTTCTTACTACTGCTTATAGATAAAATAACAACGACAACAAGAAAAAAACAATACTATTAATATATATGTTTTGTAGCCATTTGAATAATGGGAGTATGTATATATGTATGTAATGGGTCTTTTGGAAGCAGGTGGCATGTGGCTATGCCCAAATTAATACAACAATCTATCTCCATACTCTCAGATGCTGGTCTTGGAATGGCCATGTTCAGCTTAGGTAATAATTCTAAACACACAAAACCTTTACCTTCCTTCTTTCTTTCTTTCTTTCTTAAGGAATGCAATTCAAAGATTTTAAACAACCTGATAATGATGGGTCTAAAATCCAATTTGCTCTCATCATATCTGTAAAGTTTCATCAAATGCAGAGGGTGGGTCAGGGTTATTAGTTAGTCGTAATTGTCCAGCTTTTAATTTGGTAAAAGTCACAACAAACTGTACAACGCACTGGTGGGTCCGGTCCCCACAACGAGCCAGTGGCTGTGTGTGTACTTATTTGGGTCCAAGTAGCTCACCTAATTTTTTTCTTTTGGTAAGGGTCAATTTCTCAGAAATAAATGTTCTTATTTTTGGGTTGTAATTTAAGGTTTGTTCATGGCACTTCAACCCAAAATCATTGCTTGTGGAAACTCTGTGGCCACGTTCGCCATGGCAGTCAGATTTATAACGGGACCAGCCATAATGGCTGTCGCTTCTATAGCCATCGGTTTACACGGCGACCTCCTCCGCATAGCCATCGTCCAGGTATAAAAAATATTCGTCAATATGGTATAGTTTAATGATGATAAATTTGATGTTGAATGTGAGTTACAATAATTGTAATTATAGGCAGCGTTGCCTCAAGGAATAGTTCCGTTTGTGTTTGCAAAAGAGTACAATGTGCATCCCACGATTCTCAGCACTGGGTAAGTTCCAAACTTAACTTACTGTAGATTCTGATATTCTTTAGTCCAATATGAATACCTTCTACTAATGTACATGGTATGTATATGCATGCATGCAGGGTAATATTTGGAATGTTGATAGCCTTACCAATAACCCTGGTCTACTATATTCTCCTTGGCCTTTAAATTGGTTTCTACGCTTTCAACTGGCTTTTGAGAACGCCTTGGAGATCGGGCTACTCATTTATCGGTAACCAAGAAACATTGAAGTATGAAGAAGAAGAAGAAGATATGCTTTTGGTTTTTGGTTTTTGTTCCAATATTTTTGGAACACAACAAAAAGTACTTAGGAATTAGTGAACCAGATTGCAAGGATTAAGGATCTTGTCTTCATTACACGCTTAAAAAACACTCCCTTCATTTTTTTGATTTCCAAGTGTGTGTGCAGTGTAATATATAAATATATAATGAGCTTTTCTTTAACTATGCGTACGTGATAGTAATTTTGTTAATTGATAGTAATATATAGTTGTTTTATTATATTATCAGTGAACGTTTAATTTGTTAAGATATGCTACGCATTTCCGGATTTAAAAAGCATCGTAGGTTGTTCACCCGTGAATTAATTATCACGGTCTCATTCCCAAGGATCCTAAACACAGCTTTGCAGATATCCCAAAATCTCTACCAACCTCACAAGTTTTTGTTCGTTGGAATGTAAAACTTTACTGCAACAAGAAAACGTATTTACAATGAATGCTACATATTTAGAAAGTATTAAAACGATGAAAAGAAACTAGAAAGAATACATTAAATCCTGATTCTATGCCACACATCAATAAGTTATCATGGTGATGGTTACCAAGATCCTTGATGGCGAGAAGCTTTTGCCTCATTGCTTTGTCAATGAGAGGAGCTAACCGAATAGCAAGTGTAGGAGGCTGACCATGACGACTATGGTTCCACTCCGACCAGACATGGTGAAGGCAACACTGAAAAACAAGTTGTAGGAGCTGATGACTAACAACGGCCCGAGAAAGAAACAACTAGTGACTTAGCACATCCCAGTTCGTAGTGAAGTGAACACCAAGCAATCCTTTAGCTGTAATTGTCTATACCTCACTAGCAAAAGGGCATTGGGAAACAAGTGAGATCGAGTCTCCAATGGGAATTGGCAGAACACACATGAGCCGCTAACCCCATTGCTCAATTGAACCATGTGATCACCCGAAGACAAGCGATCTTTAAATGCCAACCATGTTACAAAAGCGTATTTCAGAACCGCAAGCTTGAACCATACACACGAGTGCCATGGTACAGGGTCCTTTGTGCTCCTTAGTTGCTCCAATGTGTGCTTTGTGGAATAGGTGTTGCGATATTTATCCTGACCCATCGCCAAGAGAAGCAATCTTGGACCAAGGCGTTTAGAGGGAGAGACACTTGTTGCAGAAGAGGAATGATGAGTTGCAGTGGAGTTGTCCTCTGTGGCCGAAAGTCCCAACCCGTCAAAGCAGCTTCCGTCACTGTAGTTGTCCGCAGAATACCAAGGAACGTATTCCTCTAAAGTCGACAAAGTCCAAAAGACGTCCCAAAAGAAAGCAATTGATCATACCAAAAAGAGTCTCGAGTCCCATCTCCTACCTCCACTCGAGTAGATTCGAAAGCTTGTTGCCTAAGGTTCAACAATTTCCTCCATATCCAAGAGCCACGATCATCACGAGTATTCCAAAAGAGCCTTCATGGATAAGGTATGCTTTAACCCAATTAACCCAGAGAGAAGTGGTTGATGTTAAGATCTGATAGATTAGCGTAAGCCATACACAATGTTGACGTTAGTAGGAGACCAAAATCCCAACACTCCTTCTTCCTTATGATAACACACATTCGTCCAAGCCACCTTAGTCTTTCGAGCATTTAAATTCGGACCAGACTGTAAAAACACCACACGCATCTTATCTATTTCCCGCAAGCAACGTTTCGGCAACAGGAACGCCGCACTCCAGAAATGAGTGATACTCGCTATCACCGACTTTAGTAATTGTAGACGTCCAACAAAAGAAAGAAACCGAGCAGATCATGACTTCATCTTTCGTTGAATACGTTCAATCAAAGGAGCAAAATCAAGCGCAAACATTCTCTTGGACATCAAAGGTAACCCCAAGTACCTCACAGGAAGAGAATCAACCTGGATATGAAACATGTCCACTATATCGGCCCGTGCCTCTTCTGAGATATCCGCAAAGAAAATATTGGACTTCAACATGTTATTCTTAAGACCCGAAATCTGGTCAAATATGTCGAAACATCCACCATCGCTTCCATAGAGTGCATACTACCATATGTGAAAATTATGATATCATCGGCAAAACACAAGTGAGTAAGATTCATAGCCTGACATTGTGGATGATAATCGAGCCTCCCATCAAGTGCCGCTCGGTTTAACATACCCGATAATACATTTATCGTGATGAAAAAAAGATACGGCGATAAAGCACAACCTTGTCGAAGACCACGTGCACTACAAAAACAAACCCCCACAGCTCCCATTGACATGGACCGATAATGTTTTTGTAGATATACATGTGTGTATCCAACGTATAAACAAGTCCAGAAAAGCCATTGATCGCAAAGCCGCAACAAGAAAGCCCCACTGTACCGTGTTAAAAGCTTTAGAAAAAGCAATCTTTAAAGCACATCGGGAAGATGTGTCCTCCCTGTGATAGTTCTTTACTAGCTCCGTTGCTAATAGGACATTTTCAAGAAGCAAACGCTCTTTGACAAAAGCGGATTGGTTTGGAAGAATGAAATTCGGTAGTACTATCTTTAGCCAATTAGCTATAAGTTATGAGATGACTTTAAAGATGATATTACAACAAGCAATGGATCGATATTCCCTCATCTCCGTAGCACCCTCCACCTAAGGAATAAGAGCAAGGACGATCGATTTTACTCCCTTGAGAAAATAACCATTCCTGAAAAAAGATTTAATAGCTGTCACAAAATCTGTCTTTATAACCGACCACGCTCCTTGGAAAAATTTCTTTGCATATCCATCAAGACACAATGCCTTATTTGATTACATAGAGAAAAGCACCAATTGTATCTCATCGTTTGTGAAAGACCGAGTTAAAAGAATGCTTACTTCATAAGACACTCGAAAGTCAAGATTCTCCTGCAATTGATCCACCTCAGGACATACATAATCTGCAGGTTGCTCTTGTAAGAAGACCTTAAAACAATCCTCAGCGACTGCTTTGATCTCCTCACAGCCCGTGACCACCACCCCATCTCTATTTCAAACCACACGAATTGCATTTGTCGAGGCTTGTGCTTGTGTAATACGATGAAGGAATTTATTGTTCTGGTCACCAACTTTGAGCCAATGAATCTTCGACTTTTGCTTGTAAAATTCTTTCTCCAACCTAGGAATAAAATGCCATCATTCCAGAGCCACATATTATGCATTTAAAGAAACATGTGAGGGATTAGATAATGCCATAGCTTGCTTCACACACAAGTCAGAATATGCTTCAATTGATTTTTGCGCTAAATCCCCAACTTTTTCTCTATTGAGCCAACGTAACTTCAGCTTAAAGCATTTTAGCTTTCATGTGAACCCATAGATTGTTTCCCGTGATTCAAACAATTCGTAGATGCCTAATACTCTGTCACCGTAGGGATAAAGAGCGAGTGGTAAGCTAAGAGATTATGGAATTTAAAAGGCTTACGAACGGCTGATGTTGGCGATGTTAAATGAACATGACAACGTGAGTGGTCAGAGATACCACTTGCTTGAAAGCAAGCATAAGAGTGAGGCAACCAAGAAAACCAAGTGTCACTTACCACAAGCTTCTTACATATAGGTTCAACTTCCCGTCGGTTAGACCAATTAAACTTCATCACATGGTACGTGAGATCCGCCAAAGAACAGTTTGTGACCAACTCCTAAAAGTCTCGCATACCAAAAATTGTTAACGACAACAACGAGTGCTCATTCATAAATAACATTTCATTAAAATACCCCACAATAATCCAAGGTTTCCCTCGAAAGATTGGAGATGAGTGATGAGTATGTAAATAAGCCCAAAGTTTTCTTCTTTCACCTACAAAATTTGAAGCATAAACAAAGGAACACAAAAAGTCCAAACTAAGAGCCAGAATAGTGACCGATCATGTAATGAGTTGAGCCGATTTGAACATAGAGGTAAGAACCACGTCATCAGACCATACCACCCACATACGACTTAACCTGTGATGTTTATAGTTTGTTAAGAGAGACCAGCCAGGAAATGCAGTCGCAAAGTCCCGACTCGATCTAGTCTCATATATGCACGTTTCCAAGATGTAGCCCAATGAAACTTTTGAAGATGAAATCCATTTCTGAATGACATCGAGCTTATGAGCTTTATTCAAACCATGCATATTCTAGGAGAATAAAGACATGTATTGTTTCTTCTTTGTGCCTCGACCAATCCTCTGTGTTGAGACATTATTCCGAGTAGAAACACTAGTAGAGTTCTCCATAAAATTTGGATTAATTTCCTTTGTGGCATGCGAGATAGATTGACACATTTGATAAGCTATTACACCAGAGGAGTTTTGAGGAGTTTGATCAATTAAATAAGCCCCTGCCTTGTTTTCCTCAAGTTCACGAACTTCACCTTCTTCAATATCACCATCATCAAAATCTATCACAAAGTCACTCACCATCAAAACCGAAAACCGAGAGGGAGAGATATCAAACCCTTCCTTCGACACAAGATATTTGTTGAAATCTTTTGAGCTGAAACACGAAGTGATCTATTTGGAGAGACAATAGTCCACATCTCCGAGTTATGCTCTGAAACTAGAGGAAGTGCCACAGAGACCATCCTATCACCTCTGCCATAATCCTCATTCACACCAACACTAGAGGTTGCCGCCTCTTACGATTTCAATAATTCATCCAGCTTGTTTGAGGCACTGCTCAAATCAACAACTAAGAACCCCCTGATCCTTCACAACCGCGCTATGTAAATCTACCTCTTCAGAAGACAAAAGAGTAGGCAACTCAATTGCAGGCAGAGACTGTGCTGAACTCTATTCCCCTCTACGTAAAATGGTCACTGGCGAGAGTTCTATGCCAATCAAACAAACATCCTGGAGATGCCCCACTTCTGACATTTCGTACACCTAGGCGGTAGCCATGGATAAAACCCCCCCCCCCCCCCCCCCANCCTTCTTATCGTCGGTAATTCCTTGGTAAGGTTTTCATTAACAAAAACCTGAGCCTTGTCAAAACTCTTACAAGCTAGCGTATTTGGATGCAGCCTTTTAGGCTCACCAACTGCAATAGTGAAGAAAGCCAAACCATTTTCTATGAAAATATGATCATGTACCTTCTCAAGATCAACCTAGATCGAGATGGATTTAAGAAGCGGCTGAGCATTGGGCATGGCCAACTTGGAAACTTGGGCATGCCTTTTACACTTACCGTAGTGCCTTGCCATTAAGATTGCATTATTCACTGCAATTATTGTAGTGCCTTGCCATTCAGATTTCAATATTCACCATCATGGCTAGTAGTAACCTGCTCTCTTGGTTCTATGCACCATGTTCCTTCCATTAAATGAGATTCACATTCACCCTCGTGAAGGTCGCAGAGGACTAGTCTCACATCTTATGGCGTTACACATCACAAGTACGGGCCAAAAAATGATTTCTTATAAAGTTTCTCTTGGATTAGGCAATATAGTGCTCCCTACTTCTTGATTCTCCTGCATTTGCTCCATATATTAGGGTGAATATATCAGCTAAAACATCAACATGACAACTATGTTCTCTGGGGGTCTATGTCATCTTGTAGTGTTAAAATTAAAGTAAACGTTGTTTGTGTGTTTAGAACAAAGATTGAAGGAATAACTCTCCTTTTATTGCTTTGAATAACTCTCAAAACAAAACTCAAGAAGACTACAAAACCTTTAGGTCATATCTCGACCTTCTTAAATAGTAAAAGATAAAACTCCTAATCCTAAAAGTAAAACAACTTAATCTTTAGATAACTCGTAAAGATTCTAATCCTAATATAAAAAGGTTTTGTATCTTTTCTGGTTTGAATCATAACTCGGTTCGGTTAATCGATTGCTTGGTTCTCAAGTAAGTCTTCTCGGTTTCAAGCTTACGCCAACAAAAATGCCTATGTTAGCCATTTAGATATGCTCACATACTTTTCCATCCAAGCATCTTTCGTATGATATTCGCCATGTGTTTGGTTAACTATCATCTGCAAGTTATCAAAGACATTCGAGTTTTCTACTCCCATCTCTTTGTCAAGCTCAGCCCTGCTGGTATTACCTTGTACCCACTCTCATTATTGGTAGCTTTGAAATTTCATCTTCCTACTCTAGAAGCAATATCTCTTGTTGGTGATATGAGCAGTGTACCCAATTATGTCTCTCTTAAATTACTGGATCGATCCCCATAAAGATTCTATACTTCTGGTTGATTTTCTTCCTGCTGGATTTTCATTTCCTCTTCTACTGTAGGAGTCATGGTTGGCGCAAACTCTACCACGATTTCTGCTAGCACTTGAGACTCGATAGTAGTAGTTAGTCTAAATATGATTTTGTATTCCCCTAATTCTATTGCCCACTTGAAAAATCTTCTTGACACTTATGGTTTGTGGGGTATTACCTTGGTGCACAATGATGTCACTACAACAATTGGGTGAACTCGGAAGTAGGGTCTCAATTTCCTACATTCTATCACCAATGCAGAGCCAATTTCTCCATGTGAGTACATTGAATTTCTGCATATAGGAGGGCTTTACTGACATAATACACCAAGTACTGCATATTTTCCTCCTCTCGAACCAAGATGACACTAACTGCATGTTTTTGATACTGCGAGGTAAAGTTGTACTTTTCTCCGTCCTTGGGTTTGGATAGCATAGGCGGCATAGTAAGGTACTCTTTCAGCTTGTTTAATGTTTTGGTGAGGGAATCACGTAGATTGCCATAATCTGCACTAAACTTTGAGACCGCGGTATGTAACAATATAGTCCAAAAGAACATTTGGAAGGATTGAGTTTCATTTTATTCTTTCTCAAGGTTGAGAATGTATGCTACAAGTGAGCAATATGATCCATTGCTTCCAAGGACTTAACGACCATGTCATCTATGTAGACCTCCATGGCATGCCCAATCTTCTTAGCTAACATCATATTTACCAATCTTCAAACCGAAAGGCATAACTTTCTATCAGTAGATTCCTTTATGATGTCATGAAAGAGGCTTTCTTCTGGTCATAAGAGTGCATTAGAGTTTTGCTATTGCCGGAGAACACGTCCATGAAACTTTTTAATCAGTATTCTGCTGTCATCCACTAGCTTGTCATTATGAGGTTATGGAAAAGGACACGATCTGTTGAGGTCTTTGAAATCTATGTACACTTGCCACTTGTGATTCTTTTTCCACAAAACCACCACGTTTACTTTCCATTTTGGATACCCACCTCACGTACGAACCTTGCTCCTAGTAGATTTTTCACTTCATCATTAATGACATATTTATGCTTTCTTTGCCTTACTGGTTGATGTTGAGGATCCACTCACAACTTATGCACTATTATCTTTGGTTTAATTCTAGCCATGTCCATGTGTGACGAGGCAAAAGAGTTGGAATCAATCAACCTTACTGTAGGTTTGTAGGTAGTCTCAACCTTATCCTTAAATTTTATTTTGGTCTCAGCTACGGTACATCGTCTAACTAACTATGGCTCTTCTGCATGAGTAGCTGAATGTGATTTAGGTAATTGCTATAAGACATGAGTTTTCCCTTTCAGAGTGGTCTGATAGCAGGAGTCGGAGTTCTCTTTGTATCCCTTGATTACTTAACTTCTCACGAAGTATAATAATTTGACTTGGTGCAGGGTAAAAGGTATTATTTTCATATTATGAATCCAAGGAAGATCCATAACCATATTATAGGTTAAGGTACAGTCAACCACTAAGAACTTTGTAGACTTATTTACACATTCTGTGAAGACATGAGAGTTATTTTGCCACTATTTTGCTTCACTTCTTTGCGAAAACCCACGAGCAGAGTGGCTTTGTTGGTCAAAATCTCATTTTTTAGTCCCAAATCATTGCAAGTCTCCAGAAGAGCATGTTTGTGAAGCTCCCATCGTATACGACTATTCTCTTCACCAAAGAAATTTCAAGTGTTAGATGTATTATCAGCGCATCATGGTGTGGAGTAAGCACTTTATCTTTTTCTTATGTTGTGGAACTTATAACATCAATCTGGTGATATTTACGCTTAATCCCCTAGATTTTTGCGACTTTTAGTGACCTTGATGCTCTCTTGGCTGATGCGTCCATAATGGCACTAATTTTTGATCCTCAATATGACATGCACGACTCGTTTTTATCGTGGAGGTGAAGCAAGAGTAATTTTATCTACCCCGCGGTCTTCCTCCTTACTGCTTATCATGTCCCTAGCTTTATCAAAAAATAATTCACGCAGTTTTCCCCTTCTTCAACAGTTCATTATTCTCCATCTTTAGTGAGATGCAGCCTTATGTCCTGCAACCGTGGTTATTATGGAATTCTCACAACTTGGTCATATTACGATGATTGTCGGGTGATTTCATCTTATGAGATCACTTGAACTAGGGGCCCCATCTATCTGAAAACACCAACAAGATTGGGTATTGATAAATATATGTTGGAGATATATGGCAAAGTTGTCACCGCTAATCTCTCCCCTTATGTTAATTGATGATTTTTCTTTCCCTTAGCTCTACCTTCTACTTCCTTGCCAAGCCTTTGGTATGGTTTGTCTTTCTTACTCCTTTTCTCATCCGCATGACCCGTGAACCAGGTTTTGGAAAATATCTTTGCATATAAGTTGGATCTTCCTCCACTTCACTTGCGCCCAAGCTCTGGAGAGCACGTTCTCCATGGTTTTGCATTGATACTTATTCAACTTCTTATAAAGATCTGGTAGTAGACCTCTTCTAAAAGCAGAGATAGCAGTAGACGCGTCGCATCCAATAATATATACTTGTGGTTAAAATATCCACATAGCTACTTAGTGACTTTGCTATGTTTTGCAAGATCTCGTATAGGTGTTCAATAGTCTTTTTCAGGTTCCTACTGCTCACGAACTGCTACACAAACAAATCAGTAAGGTCATCGAAGGAGTGGATCGACCTAATGGGCAGGTTGATAAACCATGGTAAGGCAGACCCCTTGAGGTTCGATCTGTATCCTTTACACATCGTTGCTTCCCAATGCTCCTTCTAAATTGCTATGGTAAGCATTATTTACATGTAATGATCCATATGATTGTTTGGAGAACTGGTTCTATCGTACATCCTTGTTGTTGGAAAGGAGAATTTCATAGTCATATCGACAAGCGCAGTCTCATCGACAAGAGGGGTATCTGCGTAGGAACTTAATGCGTTGTGTCTGATATGTGGAGCCAGTCCTGGGAGTCGTTCGATCAACGCCTGCACTGTTCAAAACTTCTTGGAAAATATTTCTCTCGGTAGGTAGTTCAGTTGATCTTTGGATGACTCATGTCTTTGGTATCCCCGCAATCGTATCTTCTTCTCTCTCGGCTGGTAAGGTGGTGCGAACAACACCCTGGTTTCTATTTCTTCCATATGATCATCATCTCCTGGGGGGGGTCTGGAAAATGGTATTTTCTATTGTAGGAGGAGTCCCCAACGATTGCATTTGTTGTACTTGGGCTCAAAATTGGAGTCTTATTTTGTCGTAAGCCGTTAACGTTGAGTTCTCCTCCCTAAGAGCTTCGTTCTTTATCTCAAGTTGGGTTAGCCTTTGAGTGTTCTCCTCTAACTTCTTGGAGTATCTTTCCATCTGCTCTCTTAGGGTCTGCACCTCTGCGGCGATTTCTAGGTTTTCTTTGGCTGAATTCTCGACTCTCATAGCTTCTAACGTCTCCAGGATTTTTTCCTTCAAAGCTTCCATTTGTGCCATCATCTCTTCGTGAGTAAGAGTCACTGGTGTCATGTTGCCTTCTTCGTCTCTAACCATGATCACGTAGTTTCGATTATTCCCCACCTCTAGTGCCAAACTATTATAATAAAAATAAGTCAATCTTTCATGAGACTATAGAAAGCAAGAGATTAAGAAATTAATTTATTGATTTTTGTGTTCTAAGTAAAAGGTATAACAAGTTAAGCAAGAAATCCTAGCTCTAGTCATAGCTCTTTGAAGTAGAGTTAAGTTGAAAAGTGATGATCCTCCTCTAGGATTAGGGCCCTTGTATTTATAGTTAGATGTCTCGTATCCTTTAGGAATATAATACATTCATAGATATTCTTAGATATATCCATATAAGATTTCCCATCATTTTAAAGATATGTTTATTAACTTAAACCGCAGTTTTGTCCTACTTAGTTGAACCAAGATTTCTTCCTGTCACTAGTAAATTGCGGTATGTTTCATACCAATAAAAATTGGTTTAAAACAATCTATCTTATTAAAAGGGAAGACATAAAGTTTTTCATGTGTGATTTTTTAAAATAAACATATTTTAAATTTTTTATTAAA
>OVAN01001704.1:0-38636 GCA_900406275.1 Anastatica hierochuntica
AAACAAAAGAGAACTTGAAACAAATTAGTAACAAATAAAGAAAAACGGTTTTGTCTCAATAAGAATTTTAAAACTTAATGGCTAAAACTACCGCTCCCTGGAAACGGCGCCAAACCGTGATGAGAGAATTTCTAGTTCTCTACCGAGATTAAACCCGGACTAGTCGCAAGAGAACGATGATATCTTATAATATAGCATCGGGATCAATCCCCAAGGAGCAAGATCTAACACACTAAGCTATATAAATTATATGATTAAGCTAAACCAAGACAAAATTGTGGTTTTATTCTAACAACTACTTAATGAAAGATCAAACAAAAGAAATGAAATCATAAACCAAGCAAAACAATCAAAGGAAACAAGATAAAGATTCAAAGATAAAGGAACATGTGGACAATGAGATAGGATGATTGATTAAGATATGTAAGATGCAAATTGAAGATGCTAGAATCAATAATTAAGAATCATTCAATGATAAGACAAAGCTCAATTAGTTCATTCCCATGATACTAATTCATTTAATGACTACTTAATCAAACTAATCTCCCGATAGTAATCAAGCTATCATTAATCATTAAACCCAAGCCTAAATGTCAACAAATCACCTTAATAAACTATTCCCATAGGCTAAGAATGAAATGCATGTTTAGAGTTCTCTTAGACATTTTGCTGAACACTTTTCGGGCACAAAATCCTAAAGGTCTAGATTTGGATTTGTCAAGTCTAATATAGCAATAAGTACCCTCTAAACATGTAAATCTATATGAATCTAACCATAAGCATCAATAATCAACATCAAAGCATCTCAAATCCCCTAACCCATGATCCACACAAGATGACTACTCACTAATCATAGATCTAAACAATGAATAAACATCAAATAAACCCATAATGGTACTAAGCAAAGAAGATAAGATAAGAAAGATTAAAACTTTAAATGAAAAACAATGATTCACAAAGGTTTAGTTGTTGGCTCCAAAACCAAGCAAAGAGGGGAAAAAAACTAGGTTTTTACAAGTCTTAGAAGTGTTATTATACTAAACAAATTGGATCAGGTCGACCCGGGACAAACAGGGTCGAATCTAAGCAAATCTGGTGTTTTCGGAGGTTCCTGGTGGTCCAGAAGGCTCTGCCTGGCGGTCTATAACCTCTCTCCAGACTGCAAACCTTCTCAACAAGCATTTCTGGTGGTCAAGACCCATCTAGCTAGCGGTCCACACCCTCTCAGCTCAGATCGCCGGATTTCAAACATGTCTTCGGTATTTCACCCATAACATTTTAGCTGTAGCTCGGAATAAGTTTAAACCACCGCCAAAACGAAGCAAACTCAATTTCCTATTTTTTTCGAAATTTGAGCTCAATCCAATCACGGGAAGGCTTCCATATGATCACATATTTAAGATACTTTGACCGGTTCTCTATCTAACATCTACCCATTTGCATCCAAGAACATTTTCTTCATGATTCTTTAAGCTCCATGCCTTTTGCATCATTCAATACATCCATTGAGCTCCAAAGTACCTAAATTTTCTAAAGAAATGCAATGCAAAGTATCAAATATAGTCTAAGACTCTAAGATGATCAATCTAAACTAAATGAGACTAAAACTAATACTAAAACTTCTAAATGAACTAAAAGAGATCCAAAACCATGCAAAAATAATACTAAAAAATGATACAAAATACACAAATATAAGTGAGTTACAAAATTGTTCCCAGACTAAAACAACTTTTGGAACCACCCCTCTGTACAAAGTCATATTGTTAAACTATAGAAAACAATTATTTGATACTGACAATACTCTCACTATTTCATAAAAAGTGTCATCTACAAACCTTTATACATATAAAAAAATATTTTTAAAATTTTTATCTGTCATTATTAACAATATATAAGGTTTTTGCTTAAACTAATATATTATGATAATATGCTGAAAAAGTAGATTACATGAAAAAAAATTCAAAGATTTGCCTCTCGTTTTAAAAATATTGTGGAGATGAACCCTTTTGAATACGTGCAAATGTTGTGAAAACATATTTTCTAATAATTTTAGTTTAAAAGCACGATAAAATATGTGATTTCATTTTGTAAGGTGTGATATTGTTTTGAAAATACGGAATAAAATCTGTCTTTTAATTTTAAAATAACTAGATTTTTGACCCACGCAATCGCGCGGTTTTTTGAATAATTTTATATATTATTAATCATGTTTAGATATTTCGAGTATCAGGTTTATAATTTTCGGTTATTTCGAGTTTCGTTTTCGAGTTTATATTCAAAACTTTTAGAATTTTCAGTTATATTGAATTATGGGTTCGGTTTAGATTTGAGATTTTCGAACTTTCATAATTTCTCGGATACTCGTATGGGTTCCGTTTGGATAATATTCAATTCCCGAAATACCGTGAAACAAAATCCGTTAGAGTATTTAAAAAATATCAGATTACTAAACTTAAATTTTTAAAGGTTATATAAATTATTTATTAATTTTCGTAGATTTTTCTAAATTTTATCACTTTATAAGTTTTTTTCTATTTTTGTAACAAATTTTATTTAGAAAATAATAATATTCTAATATAATTATTTTAAAAGTTATGGATTTATTTTAAATTTGAAAACAAACTATGTTTCAATTTGCTGAAAATTGATGATTTTAAATTGTGTTGGTTTATAGGTTTGATAGTGTTTAAGTGAAAAAGAATATTAGAATATTCTAATATGTTTGATGGAATATGTAAGTGAGTAATTAGAGTTATTTTAATTTATTAGATACATTTAATAAAAATTTTAAAATATGTTTATTTTAAAAAACCACACATCAAAAGGTCTATGTTTTCCCTTTTAATAAGATAGATTGTAATATAATTATTTTAAAAGTTTTGGATTTATTTTAAATTTGAAAACAAACTATATTTAAATTTACGAAAATTGATAATTTTAAATTGTGTTGGTTTATAATTTTGATAGTGTTTAAGTAAAAAGAATATTAGAATAATCTAATATGTTTGTTGGAATATGTAAATGAGTAATTAGAGTTATTTTAATTTATTAGATACATTTAATAAAAAAAAAGTTTAATATGTTTATTTTAAAAAATCACACATGAAAATGTCTATGTTTTCCCTTTTAATAAGATAGATATGTAAAGTTAGATTATATGGATATGATGTATGAAAACCTAATTAGTGTATTTCAAAATTAACAAAACATAGAGATTTATCTTTAATAAAAAATAATCTTCAAAAACATGAAAATATTTTTAAAAATTATGAATGGTTTGTATGGTAAAAGAATAGAATCATATTTGAAGTTGAAAACGTTTAAGTGATATATCAATCATAACCCTTTTTGTTGAAAAAATTTGGGACCTTGACATAGTATACCCGTATTTAGTATATAATAGGATTGAGATGCCTTTACTTTTTAATAATATACGCATATATAGTACTCTATTGCTTAATATCGTTAAAGTCATATACTTATCTTTACATTCTTCAACATATTTCATCATTAAAGCTGAAATAGAATTACAAAGTCCCTTGAACAAATGATGAGTGTTTAGGATTTGGTTTGGCATAAGCAATAAAAGCTACGATGTTTTTATAACATTTTGTTGGGAGGGTTTAAAAAGTTGATTTATTTTCCCGGAAAATCACCATATGATTTTTTTCCGCATTTTGTCTTTATTCACACGACTCCATAAATCACTATTCAAAATGTCATTCATCCTAATATTGCTCCAACACAAGCACGCTTAATTGTAGAGTTCTTCACGATAAATGAAAAGATAAATACATTTTGGTAACATAAATAATCAAATCCGTTTTCTAAAATTTTCTCACAGTTTTTTATAGATTGGGTCTCACGATTTTCTAGACGATATATAGTTCATCGCCTCAATCCTCTATCCTTTTACAATGTTTCTTAGGTATTCCTCCAACACCAAAACGAATAAGACTGTGAAAAATGTAAAATCGAAAAATAGAAAAGAGAGAAATCAGATTATTTTTTCACGTTTTTGAAGCGCAAAAGACAACAATTAAATGGTTTTAGCACATTTTGATGATTCAACGAGGACTCTTTTTCTTTAAGAAAAGAGAAAACACAATCTTACCCAAAATCGTTAGCAACGAACTAGCAAGTGCCACGTTTGAAAGAGCACCTATAATAATCGCAAACAGAACACAAACAAAAATTCTCAATTTTTTTTATAAAATGTTGTTAAAATTCCTAAAGCTAATTAAAAATATACACTCACAGGAGCCATTAATATTTCCGGGAGCGCATATGTTCAACATTGGCAATGGATATCTATACATATTATATTTCATATAATTTTTCATATCAACATTTTTATTCCATTTCTGATGAATAATAGTACTTCATGCAGTGACTCATGTTTTTCCCGTAGAAGATAAAAATAAGTACTTCATTGAATCCGATTCGAAACCGAATGTTTTAGCCTTTGGGGCAACTCTTCTCCCCCATTCAAAATAAGAACTTTCTTTGTTAGAAACGGAAAATGGATAAGACGTTTTTTGGGTCAATTTGTCACATAACAAAAAAATAGATAAACAACAAAATATATCGTCTCAAATTCTCCCTAAAAATAAAATTCTAACCTTTTATATCCTTTTTACCTCTTAAATCCTTTTTTACCTTTTATACTCTTATTGTGTTAATGATATATGAAAAGATCAAAATACCCCTCATTAAATAATTTAAAATTAAAAAAATTGAAAAAGAGAAAAAAAAAATGCCGAAACACGAATCTCGATCTCGTTGTTTTCTCTGTCGCCACTGTCGATAATTCCGGCAAACCCGGTCGGAATCCAGGTTAGTTCTTATTTCCTCCTCGAGTTTCATCGGATATAATGTTGGTTTAGAGTTTGCAATTGGATTTGGTAAATTTAGTATGCACATTAGTGTTTTGTCATTGTTTTTGGGTCGATAGTACATTCTAAGTCTCGATCACGTAACACCTTGGTCTTGTTAACGTGATGATGCTCTGTTTCATGCAAAGAATACTCTGTTTCTTCACAACCAACACACGATCACCTTAGCTCGTGTTATGTGTTGATTATGAATTGAACTTGTGTCACACAATTGGTATAAAAGAAACTCACCTTTCTTTTATTGATTAGAAAACCTTACACAAAAACTAATCTCTCTTTCTCTAATCTCTTAGCTAATACCTAAGAAACAAAGAAGTATTTATATATTTAGCTATCTCCTAAACATACTAGGAATTCTAATTCCCTTAGTATTTATCCTTAAATAAACTACCATTTATATAAAGATAAACTACTTTTAATATTGGAATTATCCAACATTCTCCCCCTTAATTCCAACACGAATTTGGGGTGAGTCGATCTCTTGTATTCCGATCTTGCTTCTCATTTCTTGGAACTTCGTCTTTCCTAACGGTTTAGTGAGTATGTCCGCCTTTTGCTCCACTCTCGGTACATGCTCAATCTTGATCATCTGGTTTTCCACACACTCACGGATGAAATGATATTTGGAGAGTATGTGCTTACTTCTCTTGTGAAAAACCGGATTCTTGGTCAATGTTATGGCTGACTTGTTGTCGATTCTAAGTGTGATATTCTCGGTTTCTTTGCTTAGAATTTCGGCAAGTAACTCTCTCAGCCATATAGCCTGCTTGGCAGCTTCAGTTGCAGCCATGAACTTTGCTTCACATGAAGACAATGCCACCGTTGGTTGCTTCTGTGATGTCCATGTGATCAAAGACGAGCCGAAATAGAACACATGCCCTGAAGTACTCCTTCCGTCATCAACATCTATGTTGTGACTACTATCACTGTAGCCTACAACACTGTTCGATCCATCCCTTTTAAAGAACAATCCAAGTCTTGGTGTTCCTTTTACATACCTTAGTATGTGTTTGAGTGCTTTTCCATGAGAGACTTTAGGACTCTGAATGTAGCGACTCAACACACCTACACTATAAGAGAGGTCAGGACGAGTATGTAGTAAGTACCTCAGGCATCCAATTGTTCTTCTATACTTAGTAGCATTGATTTCTTCCTCTTCTTCGGCCTTTGACATCTTCAGGTTCGGCTCCATTGGGGTGCACGCCGGATTGCATGATTCCATGATATTATCAATGAGACTGCCATTTGCATAACCTTCTTGTTTTATTCTTATCCCATCACTCCTTTGTATTACTTCTATTCCCAAGTAATAAGACAGCTTTCCAAGGTCAGACATCTCAAATCTTTGAGACATGTCTTCCTTGAATTGTTTAATGACCTGAAGAGATGTTCCTGTCACAAACAAATAATCAACATAAATAGCAATAATCAATAGATCCTTCTGCGTTTTCTTTTGATATACCGAGGGTTCCTTTCTGCACTTCACAAAGCCGATTTCTCTAAGTGTATTATCGAGCTTTATGTTCCAGGCTCGTGGAGCTTGGCGCAAACCATACAAAGCTTTACTCAGTTTGTATAATCAGTTCTCCTGCCCTTTCTTCTCAAAGCCTTCAGGTTGTGTGACATAAACCTCCTCATGTAGATCACCATTTAGAAAAGCAGTCTTCACGTCTAAATGATGAATTTCCCAGCCATTACTTGTAGCTAAAGATATCAGCAATCGAATTGTTTCTAATCGCGCTACAGGTGCGAATACTTCTTCAAAATCAACACCATGTTGCTGCACATATCTTTTAGCTACTAGCCTGGCTTTATACTTCGCCATGGATCCATCAGCTTTGCGTTTGATCTTAAAGATCCATTTTAGGCCTATAGGTTTCGCATCTCTTGGCCTTTCGACTAGAACCCATGTTTTGTTTTTAATTATGGACTCGAGCTCGACTTTCATAGCATCGATCCACTCCTTTAGCTCAGCTGCCTCAACATAGCTCTCTGGTTCACCATCTACTGTAAACAGGAGCTTTCCTCCTTCTATTTCCGCCATGAGCACGGAGTCCTCGAGCCTTTTAGGCTTCGAGATTCTCCTTCCAGCTCTCGTTACGACTTGTGCACTCGTGTCTTGCGACTGGAGCACTTCTTCTTCTCCGTGTTCTTTTTCATGACTGGAAATCACACTCGCCACTTCACCATCTGAGTTTTCTCCTCCACCATTCCCATTGTCGTGATGAATCTCATCATTATTTTCTCCTTGTTCTTGTGTATTTTCTGGTTCCATCACGGCATGAGGATTGTCTGCGAGCTCCATGTCATCATGTTCATCTCCTCCAATGACACAGTTTTGTATTATCGTGAATGTGCCAGGTGCTTCTCCTTTCTTACTGCTCACGGACCAGCCCCATTGTCTTTTCTCGTTAAAGACTACGTCCCGACTTACGATTACTCTGTTTCCTTTGGGGTCGTAAAGCATGTAGCCTTTTGTACCTGGCTCGGTACCGAGGTTTACGACCTCCGTTGCACGATCATCAAGCTTCTTGAGGCTAGGGCCATTGATTTTTGTGTATGCAACACAACCAAATACCCGTAAGTGCTTGATATTCGGTTTCTTAGTAGTGAAGCATTCGTAAGGAGTTTTACCCAGCAATGCTTTAGTGGGTACACGATTAATTATATATGTGGCATGACGTACTGCTTCTCCCCATAGATGATTCGGTACTCCCATTCCTTTAAGTAAACTCCGAGTCATCTCCATACAAGTGCGATTTTTTCGTTCTACTACACCATTTTGCTGTGGTGTGTGTATGGTGCGGTTAGATGTCTATTAACACCATTGTCTTTACAAAATCTAACGAATTCATTTGAGGTGAACTCTCCCCCTCTATCTGTGCGCAGTGTCTTGACTGGTTTCGATGTTTGAGTTTCGACATAGACTTTAAATCTCTTGAAAGACTCAAACGCATCTCTCTTCTCTTTCGACAACATTGTCCACATATATCTAGATAAGTCGTCAATTAAGACAAAGATGTACCTATTTTTTGAAGGTGTTTTTGGTGAGATAAGTCCACACAAATCTCCGTGGATTAGCTCTAGAATGCATGATGCTCGATAACTTGCTTGTGTAGGAAACGAGCCTCTTGCTTGTTTGCCGATTTGACAAGTACCACACACACTTTTCTCTTGTGTCAATCTCGGCATTCCTAGTACCATCTCTTTCTCCACCATATTCTTCTTGACACCATAGCTCACATGACCCAAGCGTGAGTGTCATAGCTCTGCGATGTCTTCTCCTTCAACACGAAGACAAGTCGGCACATAAACTTCCATCGGTGTACGGTACAGGCGATTAGCAGATCGTGTAACTACCACCAACACTATTCCTTGTGGATCTTTCCATACCAATGTGTTTGCCTTCATGTTAACTTCACAGCCATTCTCTGTCATTTGTCCTAAGCCAATGATATTATGTTTAAGGATTGGTATGTAGTAGATATCATTCAATAGCCTCCTCTCTTTGGTCTTTCCTACAAATGTAATTGCACCTTTTCCAATGATATATACTTGATAGCCATCTCCAAATCTAACTTTGCCTCTTATAGATTCGTCTAAGGTTGAGAAAAGGGCTTTGTTTCTGGTCATATGATTGCTCGCACCGTTATCAAGATACCATACGGATTCGTCTCCATCATATGTATCAAGCACCTTTGGAAATATATTTTCTTCATTTAGAAACACAATCTCATGCATGTACAATGCTTTTGCTTCTTGTGTTTCTGCGAGGTTGGCTTCTTGATCTCTTTGTGATCTCTCAGGACATCTATTCACAAAATGTCTAAGCTTATCACATCTCCAGCAACGGACCTTAGAATGATCTTTCATGGTCTTATCCTGGTTGTTTCCGGTTTTATGAGCTTGAGAGTTGGATCTTCCTCTCCCTCTACCACGGAAATTACCTCTGCCTCTAGCTCTTAGAGTCCCGCCGCCTCTACACTGGTTTCCTTGACCAGCAAAACCAAAAGCTTCACTCTTAGCTCCTTGGTAGTTTCCGTATGCTCATTGGCTTGGTTTCGACACATACATAAGCTTCCCTTGTTCTCCATCTTGTATCTCAGCTTGAACTCTCTCTTCATAAATTTTAAGCCTCCCAACAATGTCTACAAAACTTATGGAGTTTAGATCTAGTACTTGTTCAAGAGACGCGACAATATGTATGTATCTTCCTCCAGGTAAGCCAGTTACGAACCTTTTCACGACTTTAGATTCTTCTATGATAGTTCCTAAAGACGCTGAATTTGACACGAGACCGGAAAGTCAACCAGCGAACTCATCAATGCTCTCGGTCTCAGCTTGAAAACCTTACACAACAACTAATCTCTCTTTCTCTAATCTCTTAGCTAACACCTAAGAAACAAAGAAGTATTTATATATTTAGCTATCTCCTAAACATACTAGGAATTCTAATTCCCTTTGTATTTATCATTAAATAAACTACCCTTTATCTAAAGATAAACTACTTTTAATATTGGAATTATCCAACATACATCGAATTGGTTAAGAAATTCATTTCAATGGTTGAATGAGAGTGAAAAAGCAGTAGCTTCGCACCCGAAGCCACTAAATCTGAGTTTTCGCGAAAGGAGAAGTAGGTAGCACTAGGGAAACTAATGAGCATTCATTTAGTAACACTAGAAAATTGATAAAACTGTGAATAATTTAATGAGTTTTTTTGCATTTTTTTCCCAAGATACAATGAGCACGCATGTGAGCATATATTTTGAATTCCAAGGTCGCATAGTGTAACGTTGAACAAGATTACAGTGGAGGATATAATTTTGTCAATGATAGAGGAAAGGTTTTATAAGAAGTTTGTGTTGGATGAAAGTAAGGTTAAACTGGAATTGAGCTACATACCGTTAAAGGTTGGATGTGAGGAACAATTAACTATTTCTCAAGATGAGTATCTTTTTGTTTCTCTAACGACCATCAAAAAAAGAGAATCATAGATGTCTTTTGTTTATGGAGGCCACGGGTATATCGCAACAGCTCGAGCAATTGTCGAGTACAACTCATGGATGATTCTATAAATTTTGTAAAAAATCATTTAAGATATATATATATATATATATATATATATATATNTATATATATTGACATCATATATATATATATATATATATCATTACATTACATTAACATATATATATATATTAGTGTAATGTTTATTGAGTTTTTATTAATATTTTTGTAATTTAATGTTTATTGGGTTTAGGCCTAAGTTGTTTCTGAATAAGACCCAAAAAAGAATAAAAGTTTGAGAAAAACGGTTCATCTCTTTACTCAAGTGTGTGTATATGTGCATTTTCTCGGCTTGTCTCTTCATCTTCTTTCTTTCTCCAAGGTTACAACTTTTCAGTTTTGCAAATTTCCAGTTTTTTCTCTATTCCCGTAAAAAATTTTGATCGACTCTCTCTCATCATGTCGTCTTCTCCGAATATATCTGGTAAGTGACTTTCTCTCTCTCGTCATGCAATCTCCCTTTGTTTTGCTTAGTTTCATTATGTTTATGTCTCTAGTTTTACTTAGTTTCACGGTTTCCTCTCTCTCTTCGCTTGCATGTCTCCGTTTATTGCTCCGATCACGAAACGCTTAGAGAAGGATTAGAAGCCGGAAAGATTTTTTTACTTAATGAATATAAGTATATAGGTGTGTATATACACTATATTTAGGTGTATTATCTATAGGAGTAATGATATTTCAAACATTAATGTGACATAACTATTTTGATAATTGACATAAATTTTTAAAGATTTTTTTAGTAATAAGTTTTTCCAGATGAAAAACTCAAAGAGAAAGAGGAGAATGTTAAAGAGGAAGTGAAGGAAGTCAACGACGACAAAGAGAAAGTGAATAAAGTCAAAGATGAAGGAAATGAAGTGAAGGAAAGAAAGGAGGAAGAAGAAATTTTAGACGAATATGAAGAAGTTTACTCGGGGTCTATATTAAAGAGGTTAAACCAGACGACTGAGTTCTCGTCTGAAAGAGAGAGAGAAGGAGACCGCGATGACAGTGTAAATCCACCACCACCAAAGCGTCGTCATTCGCCACCACCATCAGACCCAGAAGACGGCCTGGACGACAAATACTAATCTCTCTTTTTTTATTGACTTATTATAATTATTTTTCTTATCTTCAAACTAATGACTTATTATATGTTACATTTGTTTGGTTTGGCAAAAACATATGATTATAACAAAGACGGCAAACCTAACACCAAAAACTAAAAAAATAAAGAATATTCCTAGTTAATATAACATATGAATATATGAACAAATATTCCAATATAATATAGACACATGAACAAATATTTCTTGTATTTTCAAGAACACTTTGTTAGTGAATACAAACTAAGAAAGAAAAAGTGAAAGAAATTTTAACATATTATTGCATAAAATAATCAGTCTTAATGGTAAAGCATTAAGATTTAAAGTAAAACCACTAAAAAAATTTAAAGGATATGTAAATAAAATTGGAAAATACCCAAAAGTAGATCTATGAAGAAATTTTGTAAAACTAATATCTTCTATATAACTATGAACAATTCTTTAGTTGAAATTTTTTGGCGCCAAAACAGATAAAACACATAATCAAACTACAACAAGATTCTCCTCTATCGTTTTACCAAAACCAAAGCTTTAGTAACCATTGATTAGACGGTTATCTCTATCTCAATTCATCAAACCAAACCTTTGATTTTATATGTTAACTCTGCGGATTCTCCTCTATTACTACATTCCCCGGCCTAACTCCCTCGTCTCCATATGAAAAATTAGTAACCATGTTTGGATTAGACGGTTATCTCTAAATCATTAAACCGGAGTATTTCTATCTCTCAATCCATCAACTAGAAACCATAATCAACCAACAACAATCAATAAAGCCTCTTATATCTTGGTTTTCTAGCAATCATTTTTTATTTCAGCTCTACTAGTCTAGTTATTATTTAATTGGACGATACATCAATCCGGTTAAACATGATTAGTTCGTACCTTCGTATTGCACCAGTAAATTGGCTTGATGCAGCTAACTTAAGAATTTACAACCTATAGCTCTATTTTCACCTTATTTGGATGTAAAATAGCTCAAGCCATCAAGAAATCGGCTTGATGCAGCTAACTTTATAATTTACTTGATTTGGATGTTTGTTACATAGTTTCACCTCTTCATCACACAGTTTCACCTTGTTATTTTTTCACCTGATTTAGATGTTTCATCACATAGTTTCACCATACTTTCACCTATATTTTCACCAAAGTCGACATTATCTACCAGAAAATCAAATAAACTGAAAATTTTAGCAAAAAAGAAATATGTATACTATTCATGAGATTTTAAAATCTTTGTCAATCAGCATGCAAGGGAAGAGATATAGAAACATGTAGTTTGTGTACAAAAAAACCTATAGTTTGTGAACCAAAAACTACACCATGTTACTTTCTTGCATAATTCTTCATTCATAGGGGAAGTCACTCGATTTGGAAAGCTTGTCAAGATATCTTCAATCTGCACATGTTGAGAGGAAGTAAAAAGCTGATCAAAATATGGGACAACAATATCAGCCTTTTTCTTCTCGAAATCATGTAACACTCTAATCCCTGTTTTATTCTCAAATAAATTTGTATTGATTATGACTGAGGACTGCGTTTTCTGATCCATTTCTTTGACATGAAAACGCGTAGAAAAAAAAATTTAGAAGAAGTTTCAGAGTGATTCTTTATTGAAAAGTCAAAAACAAAACCCCTATCTGTGTTCACCTCATTCGTGATAACTGGATATTTTCAGCACTAAATGCAGCTTTTGATAGGATCATCATCCAAATCTTTGATTTATCTCTGAATCCTCAAGATACAAGCATTCTTCTTTGTTGTATCAAAAACTTGTAGATATTTGCGCATTTCGTCAAGAACATCCTTCTTGATCCTCATCGCCCTAAGGCTGCACCAAATCCAACTTGTTCTTCGGTAAGAACACAATAGAGAGGATCACCAGGATTGAAAAAAAATTTGTTGCATTTGTTGGCCGAAAAAATTACAATTAGTCATTCTACTAGTACTACATAGTTCTACTTTCGCCAGAATTTAAATTGAATGGTTTTGGGCTCCCATTCACAATTGAAATGCATTTTTTTACAAAATTCATAAACAACGCTTGACAGAGGCAACAAACTGGTCGACGGCGGTGACTAAAAATACAAAGTGGTGAAATGTAAGAGGGATGAAGAGCGACAGAGATCGATCAATAATTAAAGCAACACGAATTGATATCACGAACTTCACCTCTTTGTCTTCTCCATATCCGCTGTCATCGTTCTTATCCCATGATGATCCTCCGTCACTCTCATCCCAGCTTGAACCGCTTCCACTAGAAGAACATTGGGATTCCGACTTCTCCAATCGCGAACTCCCAGTTTGACTGGTTAATGACCAACCTTCGCAAAGAGAACTTGGACCACGAAAACCCGAGGTAAGACCTTACCTGAGAACTTACAAAAATGGAAACTTTCCATTTATAGAAACCTGCCGGAAATGGAAAGCTGCAAACAAGAGAAACTTTCCCGAAAATGAAACTTTCCTAAAATGGAAACTACAAAATATGGAAACCTGTAATATTCAGAAACAACCAAAAAAAGAAACTCGGGACCGGGGAAAAATAGTAATTAACTTATCGGGGAAAGGCAACGGTATCGGGAATGTCTCGAGTCATTCGTGACTTCCCGAAAATGAGAGCACGAATTTCCTCCGCTTCTTCCTGGCGTGGACAGCTTCGCTGTAGAGACCTCCAAAACCTCAAATGGAAAAAAAATAGAAAAAATGAAAAGCTGAGAAAAAACCTAAACTGTCAAATTCGGACCGAACCTGTTAGATCGAACCAAATCGTGCAAACCGACTGAGGCTGCCGAACTAACAAACCCTAACTGGTTTGACTGACTAACTAACCTAATCGAAGACTAAAAACAAAAGAAAATAAAAGAAATGAAAGGATAGACTTACCGAAAAGAGTGTCAGAGCTCGCCAGAACCTTCTGGAAAACCGCCCGGCACTCGTATAAAAGAACTCAAAGAGTTCCCCGAAAAAATCCTAGGAACTCGCCGGAAAAAGAACTTCACCAGAGGCTGTGGCTAAAAGCCAGTGGGGACTAGTCGGAAAGTCGGCTCCCAGAGCATTGCTCTGACTTGGTGATGAAAATAAGAAGAGAGAATGTTCAATTTATAGGGAGAGGAAGGAAAGGAGGAAAGTTTACCCTTTTTATGTGGGACTTTTTAAAAAAACAGAAAAATGAGTTTTTAAAATTAAAAGGGTTAAAAACACACAACAATGTGGATTCGATCCCAGGTTGTGTGGTAAATGTTAGCTTCCCCTTTGGTGACTTTAATCACTATTCCTCATTAACTTTATAATTACTTTTGACCTGGGTTAGCGGGATAAGAATGTTACAATTCTCCCCTCTTTGCAAAAAATTCATCCCGAATTCTGAGACGAATATGACCTCCCAACCCTGCTTCCGCAGAATTCTCCTTTCTTCAATGCTTAAATTTCTGAGCAAGCAAATCCACATTGTGTTTTATTAACACCGTCCTTGGATCCCGGAAGCATCCACTTGCTTTTACCTTTTATGCTCACATAATTGTCTCACACCTTCCACCAATTACTACCACCGCTCTTGGTAGTTTTCCACAACGTCCTTGCCTAGGTTCCTTCTAGGGAGTTTTTATTATATCTCAATCCTTGTGGGTCATTCCTTACAACACATGTCCCTCATGTTCACATTCTTCTCCATAGTGGCGATCCTAGAGTGACTTCTCTAGCATCCCTGTCCTTGAAGATTAGTGATCCAACCAACTGTCCTTGCTCATCTTCCATTATCTTGACTAGGCGGACTTACTCCTACCAACTCTAAGCAACACAGAACATCCTTGTTCGTCGTGTACTCTCAAACTGATATTGAAGCTCCCTAGACCTTGGAATGAGTGCACTCTCCAATTTCTAACACATTTCTAGCAACTTTTGTACAGCACATCACAACAACCTGAATGACCTACGACTCCATATTAGGAAGATTCAGAAATGGCTCCATGACGAAGAACTACAGCGGAGGCTCGTCATGAGTAGCTAACTAGTTCGTGGTGATAACTTTTTTTGGCCCTCGCACACTGACTTTGTAGCTAGAGAGCACCTATAACCTACCTGAGATGTTGTAGTCACGTCGGTACATGAGTCTCGATCGAATGCATCGGCACATGAGCTCTGCCAATTCAAATTTAAACTTCCTAGCTTAAGGCACAGAAAAGAAACGGACACGCAATGAGGATTCATTTCCTTGGAACACTCCACTTAGACTCGAACCACCTCAGGAGGACCGCTCCTCTGCTTCAGGCCTTAACTCAGAAACCTAACGACCTAGGCTCACAAGCACACCCAAATAAATAAAGCCCGACACATTCTATGACTCCACCCTATCTTCTGGTATTTCACTCTGCCCCCTAGACCTTGATTTAGATCTTGTGTTCGATGCTCCCTTGAAGGTTGTGGATACGACATCTCAATCTCGATGACCAAAGGTGCTGGAAAGCGTTTCCCGGTAATCACAGTAACCAAGACTTGAAGTACATGATGTGGTTACCTCTCACCCTTAGAGCTAGATGTTAGACTAAGGCCAGAGTTGGTGATTTGAAATTCTTTTTACAATTATGTGTTCTAGTGTTTGGACGGAAAACAGTTAAACCCAAAAATATTTTTTGAAAAACTTTTTGGCTTTGGAAAAACTATGACCCTCCGGGTCGGAACTGGAGCCGCCTTTAACCTTTGCTCTGATACCACTTGTAATGTATCAGGGGACGGGAGTTAACAAACTGGTATCGCCAAATTCTTTGAAATTCACCAAGTTTTTCGTTAATCGTCACTTTTGACCCACTAACCTACACTAAACCCAAAAGTAGGAAAAAAGGAAAAAGACAGGGATGAGTGACTTTTCTAACAAGCCACTAGTGAGGCCGGACTTGACTCTATCCCACCCAACACTAGCTTAACCCCGAAATTCTTGACCTAAACCCAAATCCCCAAACACGACACGTAGTGCCTGTCAAGCATAGTAAATCGAATAACCTTTTTAAGAACTTCTTTCCCTAAGCTTCCAAGACTCAATTTAAATATCATTTTCAGAAAACCTTTTATGTAACCATACGTCTATGACGGACCAGCCAACCCCAGCTCTAAACTCATCACTTAGGCCTGTTAATCAACCCCAAGAAGGCGAGTTCCCAGCACAGTCTCATAGGTCAGCACGATCACTGCCCATTCCACTGCACATGCATATTACTCATCCTAGATCAGAGACACGGAACGACTCGCCAACTGCCTAGCTCCTATGACCTAGGGCACTAGGTATCCTATAAGGTCCTCGTGCACCTCGTCCTGACAACTGGGACGATACACTTAATCAGTTGGGCACCTTCCTCTCAGGCTCACCCCTCGCATGGGAAAGCACATCCTCACTCACTCCAAGGCCCTAGCTTGGAGCGGGTGCATCACACCCTAAATTGGATAGGCAACTACCCAGCCATAGAATCACATAACCATATGAATATAGATCTAAAAGTATTCTTACGTAATTCTCAGGCAATACCAATTTAGACATAGCCATTTGGGGGACTTAAGTGTTCAAACTGGTTTTAGCCTAGGCTCGACGTAGCGACTCAACAAGCAATCACACTTAGGCGTATAATTATTTATTTAATTCAATACATAGTAACTAGCTTTTAGATGTCGTGACTATAGCTCGACATCGGGTTTCAATTTTAACCCTAGACTAACGAAGTTAAACTAATGGTGAATGGATAAGAAACCGAGAACTTCCTCTCCTTGGCCACACAGACGAACTTCTGGCTTGGTTGACTGATAATCCACCTTATGAGCTTTTACCCTATGATGATCCTCCTTCATCTTTCTTATCTCATGTTGATCCTCCATAACTCTTTTCCTAGCTTGAATATAATTGCTTCAGCGGGAAGCATCGTTGGGACTCTGACTTCCCCAATCGGGAACTCCCGGTTTGACTGGTTGATGACCCACCTTTGGAAAGAGAACCTGGAACAGCAAAACCCGAGGTTAGACCTTACTCGGGAATCGGCTAAAAATGGAATCTTTCCATTTATGGAAACCTACCATAAATGGAAAGCTGCCAAAAAGAGAAACATGCCCGAATAGGAAACTTTCCTAAAATAGAAGCTATTAAATATAGAAACTTATCATATTCGAAAATTGCCCAAAAAACTCGAGACCTCTAGCAAATCGGTAATTCACTTAATAGAGAAAGGCAATGATCTCGGAAATGGTACAGCTTATCCATGACTTCCCGGAAATGAAAGCTCAGAGTTCCTCTATTTCTTGCTAACGCGGAAAGCTTCACTACAGCGACCTCCAGAACCTCGAACAGAAAAGATGAAAAGCTAAGAAAAGAACCTAAACCGGCAAAATCGTACCAAACATGTTAGGTCGAACCAAACCAACTAAACCGACCGAGGCCGCCGACCTGACAGATTGTAACCGGTTGGACCGACTAACTAACTCAATCGAAGACTAAAAGTGAAAGAAAATAAAAGAAAGGAAATGAGAGACTTACCGAAAAGAGCGTCGGAGCTCGCCAGGACCTTCCAAAAGACCGTCCGGCACTCGACAAAAAGAATTCAGAGAATTCACCATAAACATCTCGGGAACTCGCCGGAAAAAAAAACTTTGTCGGAAGCGGTGGAGACTAGCCGGGAAGCCGATTCTCTGAGCAGAGCATTGCTCTGAGTTAATAAAGAAAATGAGAAGGGAAAAAATACTAATCATAGGGAGAGGAAGTAGAAGAGGAATGCTTATCTTTCCAATGTGTGACTTTTTAGAAAAAGAGAAAAAATGGTTTTTTAAAATTAAAAGGGTTAAAAAATAATAAAATAGATTCAATCCCAGATTGCGTGGTAAAAGCTAACTTCTCCTCTGGTGACTTCAACCACTGCCATATTAACTTTCTAATTACTTAAAGTCCGAGTTAACGGTATAGAGATGTTACAGAAAATTAACAATATATTAAAAATATAGTTTTTCACATAAATTGTAATTTGAATTTTTCAAAACAAGTACATGTTTGTTAAATAGTTACAAATCGTTATAATTTTAAAGTAATGAAACACTATTTTAAAATAGTAATATTATTTTATCGACTATTAAAACTTTATCATTAGTTAAATAAAAAATTTTAAAATTAAAATTAACTTCTAATTAAGTGTCAAATGCACTTCTTTTTTATAATCAAATGTAAAAATAAAATTAGAAACATAAGTTGTAGAAATATAAATCCAAAAATCAAAAATATTGATGGACATAAAAAGAAATAAAAGTACTATTCTACACAGTATTATTAGTATGACATGAGCTAAATAGTTGGAACGTATTTTAAAAAAGTAGGGAAAAAAAAGAAAAGAGAGAAAATAATGTTTTTGTGAAATTGATATTTTCGTTTTAAATATAAATTATACACAAGGTTTTTTTTTGTCAAACAAGCTATATAATGGATGCCAATTTTTAAAATTTATCTAACAGACATGTTGAAGTTAGTCCTCTGTTTCCTAATCGCCTTTATGCTTCGATCTTATGCTACTCTTTGTTGCTGTTCTTAGATTTTGTAGAGATTGGTTCGCGAAGCCAATCACAGAATCATAGATAAAGAATTGAGAGAGAGAAGCAACATAGGACTCAAGCACACTTATAGAGTTCCCCTTATAAATCCGGGTACATCTCTCTTCAGGGTCGGTACCTATAATTCACTAGATTCAGCTCTTCTTTACACAAAGACTCGCGCTCTAACACCTTACAACAATGGCGGTAGAGATTAATCACAAAAGGAAAAGAAGAAGATGATACAAGATGATGATGATGCTCTGTTTGTTAGAAACAAAATTATATATCTGTTGTAACTAACGTCATCTCTTTTACTCAGCATTTGGGCTTGTAATTTCGTAAGCCCATAACATCTCCTCTCTTCCTCTTATCTTCCTTTAGCTCTTGGGCTCTTTCAGCAAAGCCCACTAGTAAATCCACTTAGCCTCAAAACGTAGAAGCATCAACACTCACTAAACTCCACCTTGCTTTTACGTTTCAGCTTCTAACCTTCCGATTCCGATAAGATCACTCTGATCTAATCCACCGACCCTAGAACACGATTCCTTCCAGAATATGTATCTCCAAGCTCAAGCTTAACCTTCTTACCGACTTTCGTCACCCTTTTCTCCCTGTTCACCTTGCCTTACCTTAACCACATGCAAGCTACAGGACCGGTCACCTCCGTAATCAAACCCTCCAGAGATGACCAAACCAGCTCCACCTTTAGGAGCTAAGGACCTTCAATGTCCTAAAGCACCCTTCGAATTTATCTTCAGGTATGACCTTAGTAAGCATATCCGCTGGATTCACTGATGTATGAATCTTCTTTAGTTCTACATCTCCATTAGCCACCACCTCTCTGATAAAGTTGTATTTTACCGCGATATGTTTTGTCCTTTCATGATGATTTTGGTTCTTAGCTAGGTAGATAGCGCTTTGTGAATCACAATTAAGCTCTACACTGTTTTGTTCAAAACCCATCTCTTCACAAATGCCTTTCAACCATAACGCTTCTTTGGTTGACTCTGACAGGGCCATATACTCCGCTTCGGTGGTAGACAGAGCCACCACACCTTGTAGACAAGACTTCCAGCTTACGGTGTTGCCTCCCACTGTAAACACATAACCGGTAATGGATCTTCTTCTGTCCAAATCTGTTGCGTAGTCCGAATCACAAAACCCTTTTACCTTGAAATCCTCACCTCTAGTAAAAGTTAAGTTTGTTTTCAAAGCCCCTCTTATGTATCTCATAATCCACTTGGTCGCTAACCAGTGTTCTTGTGTAGGTTTTCCCATGTACCTGCACACCAGACCCACTGCGTATGCTAGGTCAGGTCTGGAGCCTACCATAGCATCCATCATGCTACCAACAGCACTAGCATAAGGTACACAATCCATCTTCCTGATCTCTTCTGCCTCCTGCTCCTGAGTCATAGCTCATAGCTTGAATTGTGGTCCCATTGGTGCTCTCACTTGTCTTGATTCCCACATGTTAAAAGTCTGTAGCAACTTTCTTAGGGTAGCCTTCCTGAGATAACACTAGGGTACCCTTAGCTCTGTCTCTAATAATATCCATTCTCAATATCTTTCATTTCAAACTCAGAGTTCAAAATACCCTTCAAATGCTTAATAGCAGCCATATCCTTGGTTGCTATAAGCATATCATCAACATATAGTAACAAGTAAACCTTGTTACTAATGTTATTTCTTTTTGATGAACACATGGGTCATATTGACTCTTCTGAAAACTTTTTCCCAAGATGAATGAATCAAATCGATGATTCCATTCTCTTGGAGATTGCTTTAAACCGTAAAGTGATCTCCTAAGCAGGCACACCTTGTTTTCATTACCTTCCTCAACATAACCCTCTGGTTGTGACATGTAAATCCTTTCTTTTAAAACCCCATGTAGAAAAGCAGTTTTCACATCCATCTGCTCTAGCTCCATGTCATGATTTACCACTAAAGAAAACAATAACCTGATAGACTTGTGCTTTACTACTGGAGCAAAGACTTCATTGTAATTTATCCCTTCCACCTGAGAAAACCCTTTTGCCACCAGCCTTGACTTAAATCTAGGCTTCTCGACCCCTGGAATACCCTGCTTCAGCTTGTACACCAACTTGCATCCTATTACCTTCTGATTCTTAGGTTAATCAACCAGATCCCACATATGATTCCTCTTTAATGAATCCATTTCCTCATCCATTGATCCATCCCAGTATTCCCAATCATCACTGTCTTGAGCTTCCTTATATGTTCTTGGTTCATTGAATTCAATCACATCTGCACCCATTAAGGAAAAAGCTACATAGCCAATATCTTCAAACCTAGCTGGTGGTTTAATACTTCTTCTTGTTCTGTCTCGAGCCAAAACATAATCATCAAGCTCTCCTGGGTGCTCTGAGGATTCATCTTCATCACCTGACGACTCACTTTCATTTTCCTGTTCTGAGTCTATAGTCTGAGCTCTAGAAGTGTCTCCACCTTGATTGGAAGTCTCACTGGAGGAGGAACCATCTCCAAGAATTTCTTCCAATTTGCTACTAAAAGACACTTTCTTCCCTTTCATGTCTCTTGTTGGCTTTTGAACCTCCTTTGATGAATCAAGATCCTTGAAGAACCTATCTTCTTGAAAAATTACATCTTTACTAATGACAACTTTCAATTCCTCTGGAAGCCAGATCCTATATCCCTTAGTACCTTGAGCATAGCCCAGAAAGATTCCTCTAGTAGCTCTAGGACTAAGTTTATCTCTCACAGTATGGACAAAGGCAACACACCCAAAACTTCTTAGGTGTTCAAAATCTGGCTTACCCTTTGTCCATAAAGCCTCTGGTACTTCAATTTCAATAGTTGAGGATGGTGATCTATTGATGATATACACAGCTGTGGATGCTGCTTCAGCCCAAAACTCTCCCTTTAAACCTGTCTCTGAGAGCATGGATCTAACTTTATCCATTATTGTTCTATTCATGCGCTCAGAGACACCATTCTGTTGTGGTGTATAAGGACATGTGCTATGTCTTTTAACCCCTGTCTCTCTGCAGAGCTTGTCAAACTGTTTGTTCTGAAATTCTAGTCCATTGTCAGTTCTCAAACACTTTAACTTCTTTCCTGTTTGATTTTCAACCAGAGTGTTCCAATCTTCAAACTTCTAAAATGCCTCATCCTTCTTCCTTAAGAAGTAGATCCATACCTTTCTGGAGTAATCATCTATGAAAGTTATGAAATACTGAGCTCCTGAAAGACTCTGAGTAACATTCGGTGATCCCCACAGATCAAAATGTACATAGTCCAAGATATCTTTAGTTGTGTGTTTTGCAACTGGAAAAGCTTGTTTATGAGTTTTCCCTAATACACAACTCTCACAGAAACCAATATCCTTTACCTCCTCTTGCTTCAAATAACCCTTCTTAGCAAGAGTTTCCATTGCTCTTTGTCCCATATGGGTAAGTCTGGAATGCCAGAGCCTTGACTTCTTGTTTGTCTTTGCTGCAATATTGACTTGATCCTTTCTAACAGTTCCCTGTAGATAATAAAGTCCTTGCAAATATTTCCCTGACAAAACCTTTCTTTCATCCTTGAAGAATTGTACTTCAAAATCCTTACCAGAATATCTGCATCCTGATTTCTCCAACTGACCATATGATATAAGGTTTCTTCCCATCTCAGGAACATACCTTACATTCTCTAGAATCACTACAGAGCCATCAGCATTGTCTATGATCACCTTTCCTATTCCTTTGACCATACAGTATGTATCATTTCCCATTAGAACCTTGTTCCCTTCAAACTCTATTAACTCTCTAAGAACTTCTTTCTTAGGTGTCATGTGAAATGAACATCCAGAATCTAATACCCATTCATCAGATGAACTATACAAACTGGCTGTCAATGCAATTGGCTCTGGTAGTCTAATAACAACATTGGCTGAGTTTTGTGAATTGCCCTGGTCCTGCTTCTTCTTCTGAGGACAATTTCTTTTCCAGTGGCCTTCCTCACCACAGATCCAGCAACCTTTACTGTTAGAATTTACTCTGGACTTAGATCTTTGTCTATTCTTATTCTTTCCTTTATGATTCTTATTGTTATTACGCTGATTGTTATTTCTCTTCTCTAGCCTACCTCTTTCTTCCACATACAAGCCTTCACTTCCTCTTGACCTTTGTAAGAGATCCTTCTGTCTAAGCTCTGCTTCCTTAGCATAGGCAGAGACAGTAACTTCACTTACAGTGATTGTCTCCTTACCTGTACCATACTTCAAGGTGTGGACTAGATGCTCATATGCTGGCGGAAGACTTGTAAGCAATTGTATTGCTTGATCTTCGTCACTAATAGTAACCTTCAAGCTTTCTAAATCTGCAATAAGCTTCAAGAAACCATCAATGTTTTCCTCCATTGATTTACTCTCATCCATTCTAAAACTTGCAAACTGCTGCTTTAGGTAGATCCTGGTAGGAAGAGACTTGGTTTGATAGTCTCTTTCCAATGCTCTCCACATTCCTG
The DNA here is from genome assembly GCA_900406275.1 of Anastatica hierochuntica. Classification (NCBI taxonomy): domain Eukaryota; kingdom Viridiplantae; phylum Streptophyta; class Magnoliopsida; order Brassicales; family Brassicaceae; genus Anastatica; species Anastatica hierochuntica. Next base: position 23,096 of record OVAN01001704.1, read on the forward strand.
GTTTAGTCTTTTCATGCATCATCTTTCTTAAGATTGTATCTGTAAGACAGGTTCCTATCAAATTCCTTACCCTTAGATCCTTGTCAGCCTTTCTTGGATCTATCTTGACTTCTACCTTAGGATCTTTCTTAAGTTCTGAACTCTCTTCAGCCTTCTCTGATGTTTCTGGAGAATCTTCTTGCAACGCTGATAACAAACCCTGTATCTCAAGTTGCCCCAACATCTTAAACTTCCATAGACCAAAATCACCTTTCCCGTCAAACTTCTCCATCTCAAACCTTCCTGGAGTTGGATCCATCTTTGACTCACTATCCTTTCACAGTTCTTCTTCTGGTAAACTGAGATAGTTTCTAATTCAAGATTTTGACTTCTTTAGTAGATTTTGACACTCACCGATCCTCTTCTTGCGATTAGATCTTAGAACCTTAATGGCTCTGATACCACTTGTTGAAGTTAGTCCTCTGTTTCCTAATCGTCTTTATGCTTCGATCTTATGCTACTCTTTGTTGTTGTTCTTAGATTTTGCAAAGATTGGTTCGCGAAGCCAATCACAGAATCAGAGATAGAGAATTGAGAAAGAGAAGCAACATAGGACTCAAGCACACTTATAGAGTTCCCCTTATAAATCCGGGTACATCTCTCTTCAGGGTCGGTACCTGGAATTCACTAGATTCAGCTCTTCTTTACACAAAGACTCGAGCTCTAACACCTTACAACAATGGCGGTAGAGATCAATCACAAAAGGAAAAGAAGAAGATGATACAAGATGATGATGATGCTCTGTTTGTTAGAAACAGAATTATATATCTGTTGTAACTAACGTCATCTCTTTTACTCAGCCTTTGGGCTTGTAATTTCGTAAGCCCATAACATCTCCTCTCTTCCTCTTATCTTCCTTTAGCTCTTGGGCTCTTTCAGCAAAGCCCACTAGTAAATCCACTTAGCCTCAAAACGTAGAAGCATCAACACTCACAAGACAATATAAAAAACTTTAATCTATTTAATAATTTATCATATTCGTGTATTTTAATAATTTAAAATTTTAGTGATGAATATAACATTTAAATTGGGAAAGTTAATATTTTAATATGAGACAAGAAATATATTTATAGAAAAGTTAAAAACAAGTTTTATGGTATTTGATGACATGTAATAACAGTTAAGTCGAGCAAGTAATTATCCAACTTCAGAAAATCTTCTTCTTCGCTTTTCAGAAAATGAAGTTGTTGGTATTTGATGAACTTTTCTCCCATATTTGTAAATTATAGTTCTGATAAACTTTGGAGGCTGAAAACCTTTACATTTTTAACCGCTCTAATGTTATCTTAAATGATCATCAGTACGACTATGAAAGACTGTCATTCTATCTGAACGCTTGTCTAGAGTATGTGTGAACATGATATGCAAAGCTTGATTATGTGGGATTCCCATTTTTTTTTTTTTTTTTTTGAATCTCTTTAATGAAACATAAGGGGAGTGTTATTGAATAAAGATTTAAAGTGATTTCGATGTATCTGATTTGTTTCAAAGGATTTTAGTGAATTCACTAGAATGTAGGCAAAACTTTTTGTATTCGTTGTACTCTATTCTTACTCATTCTCATTAATTTTCAGTGTTTTCAAAAACTCATGTAAATTACATAAAACCTATATATATTAATAAGTAATTCTTAAGCTTATTGGCTTTTGTTTGAGTTTTGTTAATATTTTAATCTAGAAAATTTCATAAACATGAGGAAGAAGCTACTCGAGTCTTTTAGAAAAATGTTCGCTGAAGCCGAACTTTCCTATTCATATCAGCGATTTTTTTAACCCAATTAAATTTGAAACAATTACACAAGAGAAAAAACATCTTGAGTCTTTTACAAAAATCCTCGCTAGGTCTGTTTAAATAAGAAATTGTTTAATCTTATCCAATTTATTTGATAGGAATCTCTGATCATAATATAATCAAGAGTATGACGACCACCTCAACGTCGTTTGTCATCTCCATCTTATGAGAACAATTAAGCGTTTCCTCATAATCAAGTTGTTTCCAGCGAAGGCCATAGAATATGCAACAAAAGACAAGAGAGAAAGATAGTTGCTGGAGGGAATAAGTGTTAGACCATGATTAACTTAGAACCCCACTTAGGTTCTAAAAAAATAAATATATTATTATTTTAGTTATTATAATTGTTTGAAAAAAAGCAAAGGAATGAAGAAAAATCAGTAAAGAACCGTCTCTTATTATAGAGACGTAAGAACCGTCTCCAAACTCTCTTTTTACTTTTTTTCATTTTTTATTATTATATTTGTTAGAGACTGCGTTAATAATGCCCTTAGAGATCTGAGCGACGTTTTTTATGCTGATGTGTTATCTTCATCTCGCTCTAATTTTAAACAGTACGGAAACAGAGTTCAGTTCATTAAATTCCAAACCCAACTAGAAAAGGGGAAATGAAAGTTTTTCGTGAGATATATTTTTATTGGGAATACACCAAAATCAAGGTAAAATAGAACAAATTTTTGCTCTACACATTTTAGAGTACAAAATACACTTAAATTCAATGAATCTCAAAAACTAGAAAACAAAGGAAAAGTTAAGATTTATTTTTATTGGGAATACATCAAAACCATGGTGAGGTAGATCAAATTTTGCTCTACATGTTTTAGAGTACAAAATACAATAAATCTCAAAAATTGAAAAACAAAAGAAAAGTTGAGATTTATTTTTATTGGGAATACATCAAAACCATGGTGAAATATATCAAATTTTGCGCTACACATTTTAGAGTACAAAATACACTTAAATTCAATAAATCTCAAAAACTGAAAAACAAAGAAAAAGTTGAATAACAACTAATTTCAATGTATTTCAAAATCATGTTTAAAAACTTAGTTGTTGGGATCAATCAAAAGTTCGATATCGGAAGTTTCGGCAAAAATTGTCTAATATATAAGCATAGTCCAAACTCTCACTAGTATGAAGCCTTTTGAAAAAGAACACAAAACCAAATCTGTGCGGGTTTTTTCTCCACCTAGGTGTTAAGTGGACAATATCATACCAATGTGAAATTGGATAGGGCTTAAAATCCCATTAATAGTCCAATAACAATTTATTTTAATGTAGTTTTAAAAATACATAATTTAATAACATTGTATTTGATTCTGATTTTAGAATGCAATCAATTATAATAAAACACACAATTCAATAACCCTCCAAAGTTAGATTCTTTCAATATCTTCCAACCACATAACAAGTGAAACCAACCAAACAATTGAGAGTGTTTCCTTGTTTCATATCTGCTCTAAATCTTTAAATTTCCAAAGTCTTAACTTTCATATCAAAAATTATCTTTTTCTATTAACAATTTCATATTTGGTTTCAAACCAACTTCATGCAGACACACAATACTCTTCTTTTTAAGTGATTAAGATGTTTTAGGGAGACACCCATACTTTCCAAGACTACTGCATGTTATATGATCTCCTCCAAATATTATTTTATCTTGTGATTTCTAGATTTGACCTTGAATCTTTTTGAGTTAAGCTAACAATATTTGGTAACACACAATACTTTTCTACTAACCAATTCATTAAATTAAAAGGAAGATTCACTATTGGTTATCCAATCTGGGGGGAATACTTACATAAGTAGTCTCTTGAATACAAAATATGGAAGCTCATGCTAAATACTTAGCTCTCGATTTCAAAGTAAGAGGGATTAGAGAAATTGAAAACTGAGGATAAAAGTCTCGAGTGATGCAAAAATCATCAAGAAAGTTAGAGAATGCATATTATTCTTTAGCTGCTTAAATAATGTGAAGGAACTCATAGTTGTGCAGAAACACATAGTTGTGGATGAGAACAACTATGGTCAGTGGAAGGTCAAGATGATGCACTTGATTAGGTCTGTAGATGAAGATGCCTGGACATCAGTAGAAACTGGCTGGGAAGAACCATATGTTATATCTGACGATGAAAAGAAGATACCCAAACCAAAGGATAAGTGGACAGACTCAGAGAAAATTGCCTTTAAGTTCAACTCTAAAGCCATGGTTGCTGTCTTTGAAGCTGTGGACTTAGAACAATTCAATCTGACTCAAGGATGTGAGTCACCTAAGGAAGCTTGGGGTATTTTGATGAATTATTTTGATGGTGATACAAGTGTGAAGAGAACTCGACTTGATCATTTTGCCTCTTAGTTTGAGAATCTCAAGATGGACAGTGATGAATCGATCAAAAGTTTTAGTTCAAAGCTAAGTGCTATGGCACACGAAACCTTTGTGCTAGGTAAAAATACAAAGAGAAAAAGTTGGTCAAGAAACTCTTGAGGTGTTTACCTCTTAAGTATGCTACTCATAAAGCCGTTCTGAAAATGACAAAAAAACACCGATGAGTTGAAGTTTGAAAAACTAGTAGGGATGCTCAAAGCTGAAAAAGATGTAAGATGCTACAAACATCAATAACACACACAAAGGTATGGCTTTCTCTACAGAAGGAAAGGATGAACGATTTGAGAAGCTAGAAGATTGCATGAGTTTATTAGCAAAAAATTTTGGAAAATTTCTAAAACATGTTGAGAAAGGTACTAATAAGACTCTGAATTGTTCTGAAAGTTTGGTTGTTTTGATACAGAACATTCTGGTCCTAGAAGTCTTCGTGGATAAAGAGAGACGGGAATAAAGAAATATGAAAGTCAGTGTTTTGAGTGTGAAGGCTATGATCATATGAGGATTGAATGTCAACTGATGAAACATCAGGAGATCAAGTGCCATGAATGCATAGGTTTTGGTCACGTTAAATCTGAGTGTCCAAACCTGTCTAAAAGAAAAGAAAATTCTTACATCTGTTTCAATGACATTGAATCTGAGGATGATGATAGCTTTGAAATGTTGAACTTTGTAGCATTCACGACCAAGTCTACTGAAGCCAAGAGCGATGTTGAGTCAGATTCTTAAAGTGAAAGCGATCAGGAGATATATCTGAAGCTAGAATACACGAAGCTCTGTGACAGTTGGATCAATATCAGCAACAAGAATCTGCAGTTAGTCAAAGACAAGGCCATATTGAAAGCTCAAGTGAACATTCTAGAACTAGAGAATACGCGAGTACAAAATAAAGAAAATGAAACAATTGTGTGTGTGTGTGTGTGTGTGTGTGTGTGTGTGTGTGTGTGTGTGTGTGTGTGTGTGTGTGTGTATCTTAAGAGAAAGATGTTGAACACCGCATCTAAGAGTTGCATAAGAGGTTGGAACACATTCAAAGTGCTATTAACCAGGAAAGAGAGAAATCCAAGAATCTTGAACATACTCTGCAAGAAAATCGGAAGAATGTACTGAAAATCTTGAGCATATATTAACCTTGGGATAACCCCTAAAGTGAATTGGGGACTTGGTTACACCCGCTACAGAGGTGAGGAAAGCTCTGCAGGTGATAAGGATTTGGTCATGAGAAACTTTGTAAGAGCCAGTTACTAAGGAGAAGATCGTAAAACATGAAGTGTGCTTAACAAAGTCTGACAATATTCGTCAAATACCCGATTCTAAGAAAGCTACAAGATACCTTCCTTCTAAAAATAAACTGGTGTATAACAGAAGCAGACAATATTGATTCTGTGGGAAGAGCAATCATCATATGAGGCATTGCTTCCTTCGAAAGAGAAGGATAGTGCAAGCATGAAAGAAGAGTCAATGCTACATGAAGCTATCAAGACTAGGTATGGTATGGATTGCTAAGTTTTTGTTGTATTCACTAACTAGCAGAAAAAAAATTTAAGAAAAGGAAGTCCTTGACAAAGAAGTTGAAGTTGTCGCCAAGGAAGAAGAATTGATCCTATCATGCAATCTGGCACAAATAATTTCGGTGAAAGTGTGTGACTCACCAGACAGTTGTGCCACGTCCCAAGATTCTTTGAAAAATGAGGATCACTTATCCAAGAACTCCCCAAAAAATGGTGTGGTGGAAAGGAAGAATTGGACTCTTCAAGAGATTGGTAGAGTTATGATGCAACGAAATAGTGTGTCACACATATTCTGGGCAGAAGTTGTAAGCACAACTTGTTACATCATCAACAAAGAATATGTAAAACCAAGAACCAAGATGACTCCTTATGAAATTCGGAAGAGAATGACTCCAAATATGAAATATTTTCATGTATATGGATGTGTATGCTATATCTTGAATGACAAGGACAATCTTGGAAAATTTGATTCTAGAAGCGATGAAGGTACTTTCCTGGGGTATATAACACATAGTATTGTTTTTCGAGCATATAATCAGAGAACAAAAATTATGGTGGTGTTTGTTAACGTCGTGTTTGATGACAATTATACTCGAAGAAATAGATTTTGTTAAGATAGAAGAAAGAGAAGATCAAACTAATGTCTCACCAACTTAGGTACATAAGAACCACTTAGTTGAGGACATCATTGGAAGCATCAATGATGGTAGAGTAAGCAGGAAGAAGCAAATCAACTTTAAAGAAATGGTGATGCTTGCTTAAATAGTGGAGTTTGGGTGCTTTGTGTCTCTGATAGAGCCAAAATATGTTTTGGAAGCTTTAGAAGATGAGTCTAGAAAGGTATGTGTCATGAGGAACTTGAACAATTTACTTGTCTTAATGTTTCGAATCTGGTTTCAAAACCTAAAGAAGCAAACGTGATTGGAACCAAGTCGATATTCAAGAACAAACTGGATGAAAATAAGAATGTGATTCAAAATAAAGCTTGCATGGTAGCTCAGATATACACGCAAGTATAAGGGATTGACTTTGATGAGACTTTTTCCCTTGTCGCAAGGCTCAAATCTATAAGACTACTGTTGGAGATTGCTTGTGATTTAAAGTTCAAGCTACATCAAATGGATGTGAAAAGTGCCTTCCTAAGTGGATTGTTGCAAGAAGAATTATATATATCCCAACCTGAAGGATTTAAGAATTAAAACTTCCCTGACCACGTATATTATCTGAGGAAGGCATTGTGCCGCTCAAACAAGCACCTAGAGCATGGTATGAGAGATTGGCACAATTCTTACTTTAGGAAGGATTCACAAGAGGAAGTGTTGACAAAACTTTGTTCATTCTGTCATCCAGAAGAGATTTCTTAGTAGTTTAAGTGTGGATGATATCATCTTTGGTGAAACATATCAAGGACTCGTTGATCAATTTGTGTCGACCATTGACAAAAGAACTTGAAATGAGCTTAGTTGGTGAATTGAACTACTTTCTGGGGCTTCAAGTCAGACAGCTTATTGATGGCATTTTGTCTCCCAGGTTGCATATGCTAGAAGTCTCATCAAATGGTTTTAGATGCAAACATAATAAGAGTCCAAAACACAATCGAGCATAAAAGTTAAGTTATCTCGAGATGAGAATGGAACCAAGGTGAATGAAAAGATGTACCAAACAATGATTGGAAGTCCCTTATATCTCACTGCAAGTAGACATGACTTGTATTACGGTGTTGGGGGGGTGTGCAAGATATCAAGCAAACCCAGAAAGTCTCACATTGCTTTCGTAAAGCGTATTCTTAAATACATAAAACGAACTTTGGATTTTGGGATTTATTTCACAAAAGACACTAATTCTAACCTAGCTAGTTTTTGTGATATTGATTGGGCAGGTAGCTTGACTGATCGTAAAAGCACCTCTGGTGGATGATTCTTCATGGAAAAAACTTGATTGTTTGGCACATATAAAAACTGAACTGCTGACTCTACAACTAGTTGAGGCAGAGTACATTACATTAAGAAGTTGTTGCACAAAACTCTCATGGTTGAAGAAAATGCTTTGTGATTATGGTATTGATATTGATTCATTCTTAGATTATTGTGATAATATGAGTGCTATCAATATTTCTAAGAATCTTGTTCAACATTCTAGAACTAAAAATGTTGACATTGTGCATCATTTTGTGAGGGAATTAGTTGAGGAGAAACTTGCTATCATTGAAATGTTACTACTAATCTATAGTTGGTTGATTTCTTCACTAAACCTTTCGATCTAAACACCTTCTATCACTTGAGAAAAACACTTGGTATTTGTGAAATCTAGGTTGTTTCACTCAGGAGAAAAATGTGTGCATAAAAGGACCATTGATCATTGTTCTGTGTTTTACTCCCTATTCCTTATGACCATTTTGAAAACCTTTGATCAGCAGTCCAAGGTAGTACCAAGAGCATGAGCTTTTATATGTGCCTACACCTCGTGCTAGTTCTATTAAAAAAAGGGGAAGGGGAAAATTCGATAAAAAAATACAATGAAACTCTAGAAATGTAGGGATCATCGAGTCTCCAGGTCAGACTTAAGAAAAATAAATAAAAAATACAATGACACTGTAGAAAAGTAGAGAACATTGATTTTCCCACAGACATAAGCTTTTAGTGTGTCACACATGTTGCTTGTAGTGACAGGGAAATACTAGTCATAAGTGTGAAAGCTACTCATCTTAGATGAGAAAGAGCTACATTTGTGGTACTGGTTGGTTGCTTATTTTTTGTTAACAAAACTTTTGCCTATGTGGACAGTGAACATGTGGTATGTGTTACTAATTACTTTTTGAGCCTAGTACTTCCAGATTTACATGTTATATCTAGTACTACTGATCATCTAAACTATGTATAGTCTTTATCAGCCAGTCTGTAGTCTTTGTAACCTCTGGTCACTGTTTCATGGGTCACTCTTAGTTCTCTGCAAGATGCCTCAATGTGCGTTGTGTCTTTCTTTTTCTTTGGTTCTCTTATCAGTGGATAATTAATTGTTGAAAGTTTCGTATCTATATGCCTTAATGAAATCAATTTGAGTGGATGATTCTTTTGGGCTAGCTGGGGAAAATTTTTTGCTAATGGGCTTGCAAAGCCTTAGTGTATTTGAATGTCTTTAAGGATTTCTCGGGTAGAGGTATTTAAAGGACTCAAGAGGTGTGTGTGCCACAAACCCTAGTGGTGTTGTCAATTCGGTTTTCTCTTCATCTCTCGAATCTCTCTAAAGCATACTTTAGGTGCGACTCTACAATTTAATATGACTTTGACTTTCATTCAAAGGGAAGCGATGCATCGTGCAACCGCAACATCTACACCATCCAACTTTGCTGCTCCGAGTATCGTGCCTGAAAACATTAATATTGAGGGGTATTCTTGGGAACCCTCATAGCCAAACTACAGGGAGGGGAAGGCCCCTATTATCTCTGAAGATGGTAATTTGATGATGTACCTGAGTATGTACATGCAGAAGAAATTGAGGAAGATTAACAGTTCCAAGATTATCGTGAAGGACATGTGAGTCATTTTTGTTCTTTTGAAGAACGTATGGCTGAGAATCACAAGAATCACCTTCGAAAGTTCCACGCGTTTCCGGCAATTTATGATAAACTCCCTGTTCGTCCGTTCAATCAGAAATTTCTCACACCTAGGGCTGCCAATGCTTACAAAATCTTCAAGGTTAGAACTTCCTTCGATCATAAGTTTTTACCTCTAGAAAAGTCTGAGTTGATGGGTGTAGAGGACATTTTGACAACTATTAAGTTTTTGCTTACAGTTATAGAGTAGACTCAGTATGTTCAACAGCTTGTTAGAGAATTCTATAGCAATCTAGGTGACTATGAGAGTCAGTCTCATGACATGCTTTTGGTCTATGTAAGAGGGCAATTGTATGATTTCTCTCAAGATCTCATCAACATAATGTATATGCTTTCGTTTTATTCCACACCTAGTCGTAAATCATAGGTATACCTACATGCCCCATTGTTTGAAGCAATCATGTTGCTGACTGGTGGGAAGAAGAACAGATGGAAGGAGTTTCAGTCAGCATCTGACACCGCCAATGGCTATCCTTTACAAGTTGTGTTGTAGATGTTGGATCCCTTCTGCGAATAATACCACTATGACTAAAGTTAGAACGAAGTTTCTTCACATGATGGTCCATGGAAAGCCTTTTAACTTTGGTCGTCTTATTTACTCTTAAATTCTTGAAATTGAGAGTATGGTTTCCATGTCCTAATTTGATCTATCAGATTCTCAAGTTTCAGGGGGTTGTTTCTGGATATAGAAATGACAAAAGCTCAGTGTCTCCTCGAGCCATATCTCCAGAAAAATGGTTGTGGATCATATGGTGAACAATAACTGACTCCGCCTTCTTTGGCTTTTGATCTCAGGAACTTAAAGAGGATGATTCATCAAATGGAGATGTGAATGCGAAGTAAGATTTCACTTTTTCATCTGTAATACTTATGGTTCGCATCATGTTATTTGTGGTTATGCGTCCAATCAGGGGGAGAGTACAGTATGTATGATGCTCATCCTGTTGCAGACTTAGATGAGGACAATGTTCAAGACATGGAGGATTGTGATTGAATTGTTGTTTTTGTATTTTTCTCTTTCCTCTATCTTGATTAATCAGCTTGTTTTTCCTTTTTTCTACCGCTTGATTGATCGGTTTAAAACACCACTATATGCTTGGTGTTACTTTTGCTTGTAACAGGATTTTCTAGTCTGTGTTACTTTGAACTTGTGTTCTTGAAATTTGAATCTATTGTTGGTCTTTTGGATTGATATGTGATGAGTTGAGTATAGTTGCTTTTGAGTTCTTTTTTTCCATGGTTATTTGACAGGTGCTTAGACTGACACATCCACACAAAAAATGGGAGATTGTGAGAACCAGCTATGGAAACTTGGAGTTATGCAACAACAGTGGGATGAGTTACACATGAGTCTTGGCGGGAATTCACAGAGATGACGTGTCAAAGTCATGGAGCAAAATATGGAAACTAGAAGATTTGAAAATATGAAGAAGATTAAATGAATATTCGAAAGTGAGGTTGATGCGGCATGACGATTTAAAGAAGTAGAACCCTTCGAGAAGCACATAGCTTTTTGGAGAGAAGAAAAAGTATTCTAGGGTTTTCTGGGTGATTCAAATGACTGTTGTTGTTTGGTTAGATAACTTGGGTAGATTAGATATTGATCAGTATTGATTGCTGAATCATTGCTCTTGAAGAACTCATATTTTAACTAATTTTCATTCATAATATAATATTTTTGATTTTTTCAATAGATGTTTATGTTCTGAGACATATTATGAACTATGTATTATATCTTGTAATATGTTATATATTAAAAATATATTTATTTAGTATGTAAGCTTCTAAACCGCCTAAAAATCGTCTAGGCCCCGACTAATCTTCTAGGTGCTAGGCGTTAGAACATCCGCCCGCTTAGCGCCTAGTGCTTTCTTGAACATTAGAGATATCTAATAAAAGAGATTTGAAAACGCGTTGCTTAGTTGTTTCTTTACAAGTGTTTTTTCATAATTTATATACATTAATATTCGATAAATTAATACTTCGATAAATCAATAATTTATGCGGTTCCAAATTGAGTTTTGGACCCAAATAATTTCTTTATAAATTAATAACTCTATAATTTAGTAAAATATATTAATTTATAAAGTTTATTTTATACTAGTTGTCTGCTTCTTCATTAGTATTTTTTAGCCCCATGGGTACTTCATACTGTAACTTTTACTCTCTATTAATATATACTAGTTGGAAAAAGAATTTTATTGTAGAGAAGATAACACAAAGATGCACTTTTAAAACTTAAATTACACCAATAGGTACTTTGTGACTCTTAAACACTTTTTTACTGTTCTTTTTCTTTAATACGATTTTACCCTTGTTATGATTACCATAAGAGATCTATTTGGAAATTATTATTTTAATAGGGTTGGTGTGATTTTCAAAAAACATTAAATGTGATGTGTTGTCTTTATATTCAATACAAATATATATTATTTGCGTCAGTACTAATATTCTCATTGGTCCTTTATGTGAGTGAATAATAATTTAATAAATAAAAAATCATTTTCGAGACCTCTTAAACTTTATTACTATATCCAATATTAACTGACCACGATCGAATAGTCGTTTGCAAAAATTTGTGTGGACGAAAACATGGTGGACAATACTTGCTACTACAAGACATGGTGGAAATGGACAAAACATGGTGGACAATACTTGCTGCTTCAAGACATTTTGTTGTTTCTTTGGAAAAACCTCAAAGAAGAACTTTTTTAAGTGGGAATACAAAACAAAGAAAGACGGTTGACGTATACCTCTTCTCGTACGAGGAATGATAGACATGATTAAATAGATGGTATTATAATTGATGGAGGGTGATTAAATCAGAGTATATTTTTGGATGAGTTTATTATTAGAAATCTTCGTTGGGTTGAAGCTCAAGGTATTAAATTCGTGGACGAGAACTCATGGACACATTTAACTTACTGCGGTTATTGTGGACATAAAAATGATAGTATTGAGTGGACGGACTTGGTTATGATTTGTTTTTGAAGTCGTCATGGGTAGTAGATTGAAGGCCAAGTTTAGTAATTGATGAATTATTGACAGGTTCAAATAGTTGGTATTGTTGTAGACGGACACTTGTTTTAATTGAGGTGAGTGTTGAAATCCGAGTACTGTATTTATGGACGACGAGTAATGAACAAAGTTAACTAACTGTGACTATTGTGGACATAAATATGATAGAATTCAGTGTGCGGTATTTAGTTATGGGTTCGATTTGAAGTTGTCGTGGGTAGTGGCGTAAAGGAAAAATTTAGTAAATTGGAGAACAAGACAAAGTAGTCGATGGATGATGGATGAGGTAGTATACAAGTGATATGGTATTGTGTTTGTTGACGATTGATGATGGATAGAATGAAGTAACTCGTGTTATTATGAACATACATTTTATTATATTTGAATAGATAGTGATTGAGTATAATAATGATTTAGTTGGGCGTATTTCATGGAGAAGAAAGAGGGAAAAAACTAACATTGGATATTGTGTTGGCACAAAAAAAAGAAAAAAAAAAAGCTAACATTGGATATTGAACCAACTTTTTCTCTCTCTTTGTGTAATTGAAGGTATCTATGTAATTGACTACATAGAAAATGCTTAAGAGTCATAAAGTGTCTATGAGTGTAATTGAAAAGATAAAAGTGTTTATGGGTGTTATTTTCTCTTTATTGTATATAATATAGGAAAATTAGGCTAAATAATCATGAAAGCATCATTATTTAAGTATATGACATTCTAATAACACAAAAAAGGATGTAAGTTGTATTAATCCCGATTTTGCCCTTCCTCCTTACTCTCACACTCCCTCACTCTCATACATACATAATAGTTCGTCTACATGAAACAGTCTTTCTATTTTTCGTTTTATGTTATACAGTTAACAATTTTTAACTTTTAGTTTATAACATGGTTCAACTATTTTGTAATTAGCGATGTCTTAATATATTATGTTGTTGCATTTAATTATATAATGTGTAATTATGCAATGCATCTGCTTAGTTATCATTCCCCATAATTTTTCACTTAACAGCTAGTAGATTGTTTAATTATGTAATACACTCCCAAGTTAACCCAATATAATTAGTAAACAATGTCATAATTAAATAAAATTTCTGTATAAGTAAATTGAAAATTACATTTGTTTAACAATTGATTTTGTAAGATTTTTGAAAACAGTTGATTTTTGTTTTTAACGGTTGATTTTCTAAGCTTTGGTTGACTAGTCATCCCACCCACATTAATTAAGTTTATAGCACCTATAAAAAAGCCTATTGTTTCCAAAATCTTATGACGATTTTTCCCTTTTCAGTTCATAGACATGTTGCAACAAATAGACGGTCTATTTGTTGCTTAGCATAGTTTTCTCTTTTTTCAATTTTTTTGTTTACATCCTCCTTCTCAAAACTTGGTGATGTGATAAAACTGTGAACCCCAATCACATTTTCTCCCCTTGATGTTTGGTTATTTGTGAAACTAATAAACGCGCGGAAATAGACAGTCTATTTAAAAATAGTTTATTGTCGTACTTCTTATACTATTTTATATGGAAGTTAAATTTTTGTAATAAATACATATTATATAAAAATAAAATGTCTATTTAAATAGTATCCAATTCTTACACGTTACAACATTTTTCGCGTCTTTGCAAAATATATATCCGTTTTGAAAAATTCAAAATACGTTAGAAAGAGAAAAAATCTACTTTTTCGTGTATTTACAATTTTGTTTGGATATATGTATAAACTTGTAGAACCATTTGAAATTTTATAGGGTGTAAGGGCAAATAAAATAATTCACTCTCTAAAGAGGGAGAGAGTGGTCCACAATTGAGCCAAAAATTACTAACAATCTTGTGAGGATTTAACCTCAACTTAAGCTTTCTTGAGCTCTAAGTTTTCTTTTTCTTTGGATCGATTGTCTATGAAACTTTCTTGAGATTAGGCCTCGATCTAGATAATGTGATAAAGAACACAATCGTTTTTGTTTACCCAGAATTCACTAAGCTACATCTCCGGGGGAAGAACAAAACTTCCATGACTTTTACTAGATCAAGCTTATATGTTCAAGAGGATTACAACACTAGAGAGAAAAACACTCACACTGCTTTGTTTCTATCTTGCAGGTGGCTTCAAAACTGGCTTAATCAGGTGCCATTAAGCAAGCTTAGGACTCAAAGAGATGGTGTCGACCTTGGACCGCCGAGCAACAAGGGATACGGCCGTCGCAAGGGGAAGGCCACCGGAGCCAGCACCAACTCCAACCGGAAGAGGAAGTAACCCTAGATCCACCACAAACCATCGTGAATCCTTCTCTCTCTCTCTCTAAACTCTTCACCTTCGACTCTCTCTCTATATCTCTTTGTTTCTCCTTGAACTCTCTCTCTGTTTTTCGAAAGTCTGTTATAGAGTTTGTTATAACAAACTCTTCTCCTTAACGACGATGTTTAGAGGCGAACTTGGGCCTCGCCGGTTGTGGCCCAAATACTTTCGGTTTTGGGTCAATTTTACCCGATCCACTTAAGGCCTTCTCTGAAAACGACACACCTAAAATCTCCACCTTGTCGTTTGAGAGAACCCTTAATCTTCCAACCCTAAACGCCGCAAACGAAACCAAACACTTTCTTCCAGCTTCAGCCGTCGATAAACCTCAGACCCATCACCTCTTCTGCTACTATGTCGAACCGTGCCTCATCTTCCAAGACCCCGCGTCAGCTCGGTAAGTAGCTTTCTCGATCTAGTCTCTTTCTATCTCCTGTTTTCACCGGAGATTCATCCTGCTTTTATCTCTGCATGTCACCTGTTCCTTTCTCTGATGACTAACCTTACTCCGTTTTCACTGTTCTCATACCTTTCTAGCTCGAGAACGTGCTCAAGAGTCGATGGCAGTGTGGGAGCCTGACTTCGTCTGTGTCAGGTAACCCTTCTTTTCCTTTTTGAAAACCTTAGTCTCTTCCTAGCTTATCTTAGACCAGAACCGTAGGAGTAGACTGAACTCAATTCCAAAAAAAAAGACTTCCCTTTAAGTCGATTTACCTGAGAAACTAACCTGTTTCTCTTTTGCTCACCTTGTTGTGAGATGCTCAATCGACAGGAGCATCTCACTGGTGTGTGAGATAGGATCACAAGGAAACCCCAAGAGTTACGAGGCATTGATCGAAGCTTTTACCAGGTAATGCTTTAGTTAGAAAATCAGAAGCATTTAGG
>OVAN01001705.1:0-38635 GCA_900406275.1 Anastatica hierochuntica
TAAAAATGACTCGATAATTCATGCATCATTTTTAAAATGATGCTAAATTTTTAAAAAAGTGATGCAATATATGTATACATATATTGTTGATTGTGTTGTCTTACAAGATCGGAATCTATTGTATTAGTTAATTCTATTATTGTAACGAATCATTTGTCTCATCATAATCAATTAATTCATCAATGTTGTGTGATTAGATATCAAATCCTTTGTTTGTGGAGAGCCAGCAAAAAAGTATACACGTGTGACATAAACGCACGTCAATGCCAAAATCAATAACATGTACACTGCATGCAGGCATTGCTTGCAATATGAATTATCAATAAATTTTTATAACCGAAAGTGATAATTTTATTTTATTTTTGTTTCGAGACCATTAATTATCAACATCAACGTATAATTAATCATCTTGTCCCTGCTTTAATTCCTTTTTTTTCTCTTATGACGAACAAAGACGTCTCGACTGTCACTCGACAACGACAAACACTAGAAAATCAAGTTTCTTTGTTGGTTTAGTATTTAATTAAGTGGAGATACTAATTATTTAATTTTAACTATCATATTGTAACTTATAAAAAAAACTATCATATTGTATCTCGTGTCTTTTTTTTCTTTCCAAATATTACTTTATTAATGGTGATCTCTAAATTAGAGATTTGTAATGTTGCTTGGTACAAAGTAGAAATATTCAAACTCTACATTAGTTGGAAATGGTAATTTCGACAAACAGTCAGCCACTTGATTCGATTCTCGTCGTGTCTATGTATTCGTTTTCTTCCACTGTTTTATTTTATTTAATTTTGGTTGGACTAGAGGTTAAACCCCGTAAAAGAACCACTAAAAATTTTTATTTCATGCTTTAATTTTTGTAGAGAGCATACTACAAATGAACATACAGAAAAATTGTTCATTTTAATCGCGTAAATAAATTGTACATAAATCGTTGCTCATCATTTATAGTAGAATTAAGATTATAATATAAATTATGTTGTAACTTTCAATCAAATCATTCAATGTTAAAAAATAAAGAATTGATATAAAATCATGTGAAATAAGCATACAATACCTAATTTCTTCACGTAACATCTCTCAACATAAACAAAAATCACAGTTGACTATAAATATTAATGGTGAAATAAATGCTTTAGTTGACCATATCGATCGTTGCCAAAAAAAAGTTTAGATAGTTATAACAAACAAAATGATAATGTTTTATAGTATACAACCTATATTGTGTATTACGTAATATAATGAATTCTATTGCCGAAACTCATTTGGCTCAGTGGCAAAAGCCATGGTGCTGAGTACTCATGCATCTGGAGTTCGACTCCACCAAGTCGCGATGCTCCGCATCGTAGGGTTTGGCTATGTATCGGACCTTGTCGATCCACCCGTGTCAAAAAAAAAAGAGAATTCTATTTACTCCACTCATTTTTTTTGGGATCAAAACTATACTCTCGTTTTTTTGTTGGTAATATATTTGACACTTGCCCTATCGTTTGTTAGTGATCCTTTTCTTCTTGATTGGCAATGATATGATGTTATAATGAATTGAGATAATTAGGCCGGCTTGCATCATAATGATGGATACATATCAAATAAATTCAATTTATAAAACTAGAGGAGTGTCTTATGTAGGATGAATATTGGAGTAATTAACATCTAGTTAAATTTTTACTCTACTATTATGGAGAGGAAAATTTTAAATATCTTTTACAAAACTATTATGGAGAGGTCATTACGTCATTACTCAACTGTTGCGTGGTGTTCATTGCCTTCGGTATAGGTCATATTAAGATTATTGGAAAGTCATCTAGAAACGGGTTAGGACTAATGCTCAATTATCTGGTTTTTTTTTGCGGCTTTGGTCTCTCTTGTCTGTTAGGAAGTAAGAGTGGTCTCGGTTTAGCTATTAGCGACTCCTCTCCTCTCCCTTATGTATTGATCTTCCCCTATCGGGCTTCCTTTCTGATTAGATTAGGTAAGCTTTTACGTCTATCGGAATTTTGGACGCGTTTTATCCCCCATATGTGTATATGTGTAATATGAATCATGCATGTCATTCATTCAATTTTGGTTTGAAAGAGTTTGTCTTTTTCAGTTATTCACTAAATGCCTATGGATGAAGGAGTTTCATCTTGTGGCGGCACGTGGCAAAGTGTATATAAAAAAAAATTTAAATCTTATGATTAATTTCTAGTGGAGGAGATTGGAAGGGAAATCGATTGATTGCAATGGCGATAACATTGGTAACTAGAGGACAAGAGAGTTTCACATGGAAGCTCTGCATGAAACCAATAATGAATGTGTATGTGTGTGTTGTTTCCAACTATATACATATGATAGTAATATACTATTTGATTGATTGAGATTTAAAGACATCAAACAAATACTTTTAACGAACTTAACTAACAATGGTAAGATGGTTAAAATGTTTGTTCATGTTGTGGTTATATGTCTATAAGCAATATCAATAACATTATATGCTTCATTTGGATAAATTTTATACTAGTGTGATATAGAGGTGGACATAATAACCGAAATCGAAAAACAAAAAAAAAATCGAACCGAAATTGAACTGAAGTTAGAAAATAATCGTATGATTCAATTTTTTTGAGAACATAAACATCCATAACCGAAAAGAAACCGAGCGGATAACCGAAAAATTGAAAGTATCTAAAATACTAAAAAATACCCGATAATATAACAAAAAGTTCCGAAAATAACCAAAAATCCAAAAATATTTGAACACTAATACGTGAATGGTTACTTAATTCAAACGAAACTGAACTCGAATTGAACCGAAACTCAACCAAAATATTTTAAGAGCCGAATGGTTTCAACTTTTGAAAACCGAAAAAACCGAAAGAACCAAACAGAATAAAACCGAAAAACCAAACGTCCACGCCTAGTGTTATCCTTAAACTTTTTACATGATTCCGTAAATGTAAAGTCATGTAAAGAAGGACTAAATAACGATTTTTGCATTTGGGGTTAAACTTTGTGTGAAGTTAAGAGCAGCTGCAACCGGAGTCCTTAAGCGTTTTTTAGCGCAAATACATATGCAGTTATGAATAAAAAATATAAAACATCTCACTTATACTAATGATCGATCTTTAATTAAGGATTTTAAGGATCGAATCCTTAGTCACGTGAAAGATCTTGATTGGTCCGAATTTTATATTTAAATGTTTAAAATTTAATTTTTGTTTCTAAGAACTTCCAAATGAAATACACATTGGACTATTAGGGATTTTAACGATCGAATCGTTAGCCACTATTGTTAAGGACTCCAATAGTGGTAACACCATTGGAGATGTTCTAATGTGTCAAGCATTAGTAGATTTGTTAGTGGTTATAAGGGCACCTCTATTAGGGGTTCTAATGGAGAGGTTCAGACCAAAATCAATAAAAAAAAAGAAAACACAAATTCCGAGGAACCCGAGCTTTCTCGAACTCCTCCGAGTGAACCCGGATCATAAAGGGTTCGCCACGTGGCGACACCCCATTGGTCCGATTTTCTTTTTTTTTGTTTTAAAAAACGGAAAAAAAAATTTAAAAATCAAATTTTTTTTTTTTGGTGAACCCCTAACGAGGATGCTCTAAGGTCATGTAGTTCGCTCAGATTCATGTATGTCACAACTCTTTACTTGAACTATTTGGATTATTTAGTTGGGCTAAGCCCATTATGATATTAAAGACCAAATTTTCCACTTGCTCTTTGGTGTCAAGAAGCTAATGTCTTTGACAAATTTGGCTCACACTTATGGACTTTTCTTGCATTTGGTGAACTAGATCATGTGGTATGTGTGTACGCGTGAAGAAAATGTCACCGTCTCTCAACTAGTTAACATTTCTGACCGTTCGTTTGTAGTTGAGTAACACTACAAAAGTACATATATTTGTGTAATTTTACACCACTGAAAATTTCGAATATAAATATTTTATATTTTGTAATATTGGTGTTTTCATAAAAAGAATTTGTTGTATAAATATATATAGACATGCTCGTATCATTCATAAAGCATGTTCTTTAAATATAAAAACTTTAAAAAGAGAAAACAAATTAGTGATCTAAAATCACGTCAATTTGATGACATCAAATAATTACACGTCAAGTTTGTATATACTTCTAACAAAAAAAAAGAAGATTTGTATATTCTATATTCTCCATTTGGTTTTTCTCATACTATAACACTATTATTATTTTTTTGTGGAAAAGACCATAAAATTAATTTATAGACAAGTTAATCACGTCCAAAAATATAATGTTTGGGAGGACTTGTATGTAAATAAATTTATTTAATTGTATTACCGAAATACCGAATAAAAAAAATTATATAAACTAAACTCAGTTTTGATATTTTTTAAATTTTTTTTATCATTCATATCTCAAAATATTAACTACTCCCTCTGTTTTGCAAAAAAATGTCATTCTGACATTTTTCACGCATATTAAGAAAATTCTTAAAAAGTTTTACATACCCTTCATTAATACTTTAAAAATAATTCTGCCTCCAATTAATACATTAAAACAGTGATGTTAAACCCGAAATTTTGCTTATAAATTTGCATCGAAAATGCAAAAAAATATTTTTTGTGAAACAAACTTAAAATCTCAAAACGATACTAGAGAAACGGAGGGAGTATTATTAAAACTAATACTATGATTTTTATCCACTAAACCTTAAAACTACCAAAACAAATTTCATTTTTGGCCCACTTGCTTTGCTTTGCCAACTTGAAAATTTAGGTTTTAACTGAAACTAAAAAAACAAAATAAAAAAGGCAGCTTTAATAAATTTTGTGGAAGTCTCATTTAGCTTAAGAACTCTTTCTCTGATGAACAGGTGAGAGAGCTCTTCACAGCCATTCAATCTCTTACAGAGAAAACTCGAATTGGCTTCTTCTTCTGCAACTTCTTTGATTTGCTTCCATGGCTTCCAAAATCGCTGATTCTCTCTTTGCCTTTACGGTACTAAAGGCTTCACCTTTTTGCATTCTTCTCTATTACCCATCTCTTCAATTTGAAGTTTCCCATGCTGAATTTGTCTCTTTGCTATTGGTTTCTCAGGGCCCAAAACAATGTCTTCTTAGGGTTCCTAAGGTTGTCTCTGCTCGTGTTTCTCCTGGTACTCTTCTTTCTCCTTAAAGTCTCTCCCTTTCCCTTCTCAATTATATGTTTTATGTTCTGTAAAGTTATTGTTTTTGTCTTAAAGGATTGGCTCGTGTTCTTCTGATTGCAATTTAGGATGAATGTTGTTTAGTTCTTGTGAGACTTTCTTTGATGAATGCAGAGAGATGATAATGTAATGTGAATCATTCTGTTTGTGATTGTGGTGGTGGTGGATGCATACAGGTGTATATGGTGTGAGGCCCATTGATCTTTTGTTAAAAGGAAGTACGAATCGATTTGTAGTTCCTGGGAAGAAGAGGATTGGATGTATAAAAGCCGTGGCTGTTCCTGTCGTGCCACCGCCTTCTGCTGATAGTGCAGAAGTCAGGGAACAATTAGCAGAAAGCTATGGATTCAAACAAATTGGAGAAGACCTTCCTGATAATGTCACCTTAAAAGATATCATGGATACACTTCCAAAAGAAGTATATAGCTATTCTTTAATACGCGTTTTGTGTGATTGCCATGGGAACTTCTTCTTCCTTTTTCTTACTCGTGCTTCGGGATATGATTCTTCTTCAGGTGTTTGAGATTGATGATGTGAAAGCTTGGAAGTCTGTGTTGATATCTGTGACTTCCTACGCTTTGGGACTCTTCATGATTGCAAAAGCGCCGTGGTACCTACTTCCGTTGGCTTGGGCATGGACAGGGACTGCAGTTACCGGGGTAAGCTCTTCTCCATTGTATCTTCTCTGTGTAGCCTTTTTACTGTTTTTTAACTGGATATGTCTTTCTTAGTTCTTTGTGATAGGTCATGATTGTGCCCATAAATCATTTTCAAAGAACAAGTTGGTGGAAGACATTGTGGGTACTCTAGCCTTCCTACCACTTGTCTATCCGTATGAGCCATGGCGGTTTAAGCACGACCGTCATCACGCCAAAACCAACATGTAAGTCTTACTCACTTGGACCGTTAAAGATAATTCAACAATAGAATCAGAGATGAGAAGTCATGATTCCGCTTTGCTCTATGTAGGTTAGTTCATGACACAGCTTGGCAACCAGTTCCACCAGAGGAGTTTGATTCATCACCCGTGATGCGAAAGGCAATCATTTTCGGATATGGACCAATTAGGCCTTGGTTGTCCATAGCTCACTGGTATATTTATATAAAGATGTGATCAATTTGTTTGTTTCTTTTTCTTCTTCTTCGTCTCTATATACTTGTTTTCTCAACCATATTAACCTGTACTAATAGGATAAACTGGCACTTCAATCTGAGAAAGTTCAGACCGAGCGAAGTGGATAGGGTGAAGATAAGTTTGGCTAGCGTTTTCGCCTTCATGGCTGTTGGGTGGCCACTGATTATATACAAAGCTGGTATCTTGGGATGGATAAAATTCTGGTTGATGCCGTGGTTGGGCTATCATTTCTGGGTAAGTTCTTCCCTCTTGTGCTTTTCGCTATTTCCTGTTTTGCGATATAGTAGCAGAAGCTAAAATGACTATGCATTATTGCTTCTCTGTAGATGAGTACGTTCACAATGGTTCATCATACCGCTCCACATATTCCTTTCAAGCCTGCGAATGAGTGGAACGCAGCTCAGGCCCAGCTTAATGGAACTGTTCATTGTGATTACCCTAGTTGGTAATGCTTGCCACTTGCTCAAATGGTTAAGTTGTATGAGAGCTCTTGTTTGGTTTCATACGAACTAATGTTTCTTTGCTGTGACAGGATTGAAATTCTCTGCCATGATATTAATGTCCACATCCCGCATCATATTAGCCCAAGAATACCGAGTTACAATCTCCGTGCAGCTCACCAGTCTATACAAGAGAACTGGGGAAAGGTAATAACCACTTCTTTTACCCCTCCAAGTTAGAAATCCGGAAGTTAGTAACACGCTAAAAGATTTTGGGTTTCTTCTTACGTGCTGTTGTTGCAGTATACAAACTTGGCCACATGGAACTGGCGTTTGATGAAGACAATAATGACGGTGTGCCATGTCTACGACAAAGAGGAGAACTACATTCCTTTTGACCGGTTAGCCCCTGAAGAATCTCAACCAATTACCTTCCTCAAGAAAGCAATGCCTGACTACGCAGCCTGATTTGCCGCGGCCTCAAATTGGTTTTTTCTAAACTCAATATCTTTTTGCAGTCTAATGTTTCCTGTAAGCCTTTTAAGCGATAAGCTTCTCTAACATTATACCAGCACTTTTATACTGTACCTTCTTTTCCAAAGCTTATCAGACGAGAGAAACTGCTTCAATTACCTCACAACAATTCTTTTCTCAGTTTCTTAGCTATAAAAATGGTGACTGAACAGTCTAGATTCAAATCTTATCAACCATAACAAAGTTACAAAACTATGATGATTATGTTCTTCTCTATGTTCATATTCTCTTTTGACTATTGCTATTTTCAAATATTCAAGCATCCTGTAGTTTCCTAACAATCCTAAACATAAGCAAAAGAAGCAGCCAGAAGTAGCAGAACAGACAAAGCGTAAAGCAAGATTGCAAAAAATGTGAAATCAGATGATCGGAGGAGGCAAAGTCTCCCACACGTCGAACACATTCTCCTCACTGTGCAACGCAAACAACCGATCACCACCAATGGAGAAATCACAGATGGAACCACCATAGCTTCGTTTTAGCCTAGAAGTCAAAACCCAGTCTGATCCGCAGAACACAGAGATAGAGTCATTCATGGACGAGAAGAGCTGGCCTTCGTGCAAAGCGAGCTTAGGATAACACGGCTCATCGGGCATCTTGCTTTTCATCAACCTGCTTCTAGAACTCCACCTCACACTACTCCCTCCTCCACACATCCTCAGATCAATAAACCCCAAATCCTCAAACTCATTCACCACGCATATCGAATTGCTCTCTTCCATTGCTATCGCATCTCTAACTCTCTTCTCATCTACGGTAGCAGGAGACCCGATATCAGACCAAGACCAAACCATGTTCTTGTCTCGGAAATCCAACAAGCTAATGTAACAGTTATCTTTCCTTGGAAACAAAGTTGCTACAAGAAGACAGTTCTTACCATTAAGCCATTGAAGCTTATCAGCATCTCCTAAAGACCAACCAGGACTTTCGTAGAAGAAATCGATTTGCTTTCCAGTGATCTGATCCCAAACTCCGATTCCATACTCATTACTCCTCCCTTTGCAGCTCGTAAAGATCTTAGAATCAGGACTAAAACTCAAAGCTCCTGCACTGTAACTCTTTATCTGATTATCATGACTCACCTGAAACTTATACCGAAGCTCTCCAGAAGAAGAGCTAAACAATCCCATTCCTCCATCTCCTCTTCCTAATCTCTCACAAGCAGAGAGTACGATGTTGTCGGAATCAATCCAGCCCACGTCGTTGACTCTCTGGTAATCGAGATTAATCGTAGGATGCTCCTCAAGCATCCAATCGAACACATGGACGACGCTTCCGTGAGCGACGCAGCATCCGCCGTCTGGACCTGCTCTTATGGCGGTTCCGTCTCCCGGAGCAATGCCTGTGACGGACTTAGAGAGACGGAGTCTGTTTCCGTCGAAAGGTCCCCACTTGGCGGTTCGTATGTGGTTGAGTAAGCCGTAGAACGTTGCTTCTCTGTAAAGGAGACGCTCTGGGATATTTGCCGGGATGTTTAGGTCTCCGGTGCGGAGGAGATCAAGAAGAACGGCGAAGCAATCTGGATTCCGGTCGATGAAGAGATCATCATCTTCGCCGGAAATTCGCGAAAGATTCCAGCTTTCGTCGAACAACGAACCGAAGAAGGAATCGCGACCTGCGTTGGCTAGCGTCGTCGCCGTCGTTTCGAAAATTCTGCCACCAACATTGAATCTGATCCTGTCATTTGATAAACCCATTAATGGGTATCGACGATTTGGGAATTTGAACCAAAAATGATTGAATTTTTTGGTAGTAAACAGCTTGATCAGTTGCTTTTTCTCCCGGAAAATCTGGAGAAAATTATCTTTGAATTTTCAATCAGTGAGAACCAACTTTCCAGGAAAGTTTTGTCTGTTCATAGCAAGACAAAAGAAGCCAATCTCAAAATTCGGATCAAGATCAACGATTAGAGCCAACTTCACAGAAGAACTTGAGAATCGCGCGAAATGATCTGTAAATATTCATAAATCTCTCTCGGATTTTTCTCATCTCGTTGATCAGTAAGAACATCAACTAGACGAAGATGGTGGTGGTGGGACATAGATTTATGTTTCTCTTCACTAGAGAAATGCTCACGTTACAACCGTCGGATCCTGTCGAGTATCCAACGGTCGATATTAAATCACCATTTTAAGATTTCGGCCCAATTATACTTCAGCCTATTTGGGCCTTAAAAGGCCCAACGAAATTGGGTAATTAAACGGAATTCGTCAATGATTTGACGTGACCGCATAAAAAATTAACGGAGAAATAAACGGAGTTTGTTAAAAGAGAGAGACTTGTTTTAAGTCAAAAAGACATTAATGCCCCTTTCTCCTTTCTTCTTTTTCGGTATCTTTATTGCTTTAAAGCAGAAAGCATAAGGGACCAAAACGCAGCGTTTTCTTACAGAAATCAGTCGGTCGGAAAGTGGAGAATTTGTTCGTTTCTCCGACAAACCCCCAGAAAGAGAGAATCGTCCATGAAGAAGACGGAGAGCGAAGAACTTCAGGAGTATACGGTGGAGAAGAGTACGGCGGAGACAGAGAAGAGCGATAGAGTGGAACCGACGAACAGTGAAGATGACGGACTGAGTCAACTCGAAGATGATGAAATACTTAGGATTACGGATGTTGATATGGAAGGTTTACACGATGAGACAGTGGGAGAAACCCTAGAGAAGGAAGATCAGGTTGAAGGTAACGGTTTATTTGCGAAAAAATATTTTCTTTTGAGATTCTTTGGTTGATTTTGAATTTTGACGAAATTGATGTGTTGTGTTCACTAGGTGTTCGAGAAAATTCCTCTGTGGAACCTAGTGGTGAAGATGTAGGAGAGGTCAAGGTGAGTTGCTGGAGACTGTTCTTCTTTTTTTTTTCCCTGGACTGTAGATTTCTCTTAACACTAAGAACTTAGATTCTATCTTCGTCCTGGAAATTGTAAAAAAATCGAAGCTTTGAAATCTACAAATTCACTTCAGTCAACTCTATGTTATGGGTCTATCTAAATAAGGGAGGAGATTGGTTTATGCAAATTTTCTTAGATTTAGTCATTGTTCTTTTACCTTTGGACTAATACGCCCAAGTGTGCTTGGTTTGGTATGCGATTTTGGTTACAAAAACGCTAGTTTTTCAAGTCGCAAAGTTGTGGCTTTTAACTGTTTTTGTTGTGTGGCATATTTGCAGGAGACGGATAGCATCAAGGAAGTAGTTGGTGTTCCGCGTAGTGAAGTGACAGTAGAAAACAGTGAGGTAGAAACATCCCGTTGTCCTACTGCATTGCAAGA
Organism: Anastatica hierochuntica; assembly: GCA_900406275.1. Classification (NCBI taxonomy): domain Eukaryota; kingdom Viridiplantae; phylum Streptophyta; class Magnoliopsida; order Brassicales; family Brassicaceae; genus Anastatica; species Anastatica hierochuntica. The sequence continues at coordinate 10,558 of OVAN01001705.1, forward strand.
TCGATCAATGGTGGAGCCATCACTCTCTTCGGATCCTTCAGCTGCGCAAGGTCAGTCTCTGGGTTCAGTTCCAACTAAAGAAGAGCAAAGATCTGATCCCCGGGTGGTTAAGAGCTTGTCAGTGTCTCCCGTCCTGAGGACACCAGCTCGTGATGGTTACAACTGGAGAAAATATGGACAGAAGCAGGTTAAGAGTCCCAAGGGATCACGGAGTTACTATAGGTGTACGTATTCTGAATGTTGTGCCAAAAAAATAGAATGCTCCAATGATTCAGGAAACGTGGTAGAGATTGTTAACAAAGGTTCGCATAGTCATGAACCTCTTTGGAAGAATAACTTCTCCCCGCGAGAGATTAGAACTGCATCAGCCACCAGGCCTGTTGCAAAGGACAATACAGTAGTAGAAGAGCTATCAGCAATAATTCCTAGTGGTTCTGATCCATCCACGTCAACCAAAGAAAACATGTGTGAGTCGCAAACAGTCGTTGATCGGAAGAGACATTGTGAGAATGAAGCTGTGGAGGAACCAGATCCCAAAAGAAGGCAAGTTTTGTGGAATTTAAGGTTTCTTTCGAACCATTTACGTCTAGAGATGAAATTAATAGTCTTTCTTTTTCTTGGTGTGTTTCAGACTGCAGAAGGATAACTTACAAAGTTCAGATACTGTCTCCGAGTCTGGAAAGAAACATAAATGTATAGTTCACGCAGCTGGTGATGTTGGGATCTCTGGCGATGGATACAGATGGCGTAAGTACGGGCAGAAAATGGTGAAAGGAAATCCTAATCCAAGGTCTAAACTAAAAAGCATTACCCATTTCTATATACTCAAATGACTTCTGTTTCTGTCGATGATGATTGATGTGTTCTGTTCCAAACATTCAGGAACTACTACCGATGTACTTCTGCGGGATGTCCTGTCCGTAAACACATCGAGAACGCAGTAGAGAACACAACATCCGTAGTAATCACATACAAAGGTGTACACAACCACGACATGCCGGTGCCAAAGAAACGCCATGGTCCTCCAAGCTCCATGCTCGTGGCCGCAACCGCTCCAACATCCATGAGAAATAAGCCAGACGATCAGGTGAACATCCCCACCTCAAGTCAGTGCTCGATGGGACGACAACAGAGTGAGAAGCAGAGCAGTGAAGCATTGGATGTTGGTGGTGAGAAAGTGATGGAATCGGCTCGGACTTTGTTGAGCATCGGATTCGAAATCAAACAATGCTGATTATATATATATGTATCTATGAGTTAGAGAGTTCATCGACTAGTAATAAACAAAGACCATGAAGACATTTCTATAGTATATTGTTTTTAATAAATATGATCTCTGTAATGGTTATGTTGATTTTGATATTAAGTGTCTCTGTTTCATTTAGAGGGTCTTGCATAACTTTGTTAAGCGAACAAAAACCTCTCGCATAGTCTGTGTAAACCCTAGTTCATTTCTGCTCTCCGATGGCGGCGAGCCTTCGATGCCTTCGCGAGCTGAGCCGCCGTGCTCCGACGGTTCTATTCATCAACCAGTCGCGCTCGATCTCTTCGCTTCCGGTGTTAAAGCCTTTCGGCATCAGCAATGCTCGTGAGACTCTAACTCAGAATCGCGCCGTAACTAAGGATCTACCATGGTATCGCTCCCAAGGTCGCCATTTCTCGTCGAACACGAAATATACTGATGAAGGTGAAGAAAGCAGCGAAGGAGAAGAAGATGATGATGAGGATGAGGACTATGTGGATTCGGCGGAGATGGAAGTAGAAAGGGAATATTCACCGGCGGAGAAAGTGGAGGAGGCGGCGGAGATAGGATACAAAGTGATGGGTCCTCTTAAACCTTCAGATCGAGTCTTCAAACCCTACGAGCCAGTGTTTGCCGTTGTTCAGGTTTCGTGCTTGCTCTCTCGATTAAAAATAGTTACTTTCATTTCACACTCTCTCTGATGTTGAATTGCTCTCTCTTGTAGATTGGTTCACATCAGTTCAAAGTAAGCAACGGAGACTCCATTTTCACGGAGAAATTGAAATTCTGTGACATAAATGATAAGGTATGTTAGCTTTTGCCTCAATCTTTATGAAGATTTTTGCATTTGTTTAGATCTTTGGTGTTCTTCTCTCCGAAGTGCATTTGTCTCTGGGATTTACAATTGCTGTTAAATGTTGTCGCTTTGCAGTTGATACTGACTAAGGTTCTTCTATTGGGCTCGGCAAGCCAGACGATTATCGGTAGGCCTATCTTGCCTGATGCAACTGTTCATGCTGTAGTGGAAGAGCATGTAAGTGTCTCATTGTCTCTCCTTGGTGTTGTAATAAGAATTAGTGAAGGTGTGCAAAGGAAAAACTGATAGTTAAAAGATTGGTGATAGTGTCTGCACTCAAGAAATGCTTGTTACGATGAGAGATTGCTTGTTGAATCCAATGATGGACTCGGGAAAGCTAAATAAAATCAGCTTCTGATAAGAGCATGGATGTCTTACGGAACTATGTATGAAGAACTAGTTGTTAGATTCGTGTGGGGCGTAGAGGATTTACTCGTGTACTTAGAGTTTATGTATGACATTCTCTGATTATGAAAACCTTAATGATTAGGCATTGGATGAGAAAGTGCTCATTTTCAAAAAGAAACGAAGGAAGAATTATAGGAGAACAAGAGGGCATCGACAGGTATGTTATATCTTATAAACCCCTTTCGTTGTTTCACTATTGTCGCATACCTTTTCGTCAAGTTTGTTCTTTCCATTGTAGTAATATGTTAGTTGTTTATGACCACTCAACACTTATGTCCAGGAATTAACAAAACTGAGAATAACCGATATACAAGGAATCGAGAAACCAGAAGCAAAGATTGTTCATAAACCTTTCAAGGCAGCTGATAAAGAGCAAGAGCTAGTTGCTTAGAGAGAGAGAGTATGTTTTTTTTTTCTTTTGCAGATTTGAAGTAAGCTTATCATCACTCTTCCTCTTCTCTGAAGTTTTTTTCTTAGAACAAGATTCTTAAGTCACTTCAAAAAATGAACGACATTCTTGATAGTTTAGTGATAATAACCATAAAGAATGCGTCATTTTACGTTTGTTAAATTGTTTCATCAGTTCGAAAAATTGTGTCAAGATTGCATTTTATGTTTAATGTTTTGAAAAATAGTATCAACATTATTTAATTTGTATTAAAAAAATGGAAACAATTAGCAATTTTGGAACACAAAAACTAATTTTTGCAAATGCAAAAATGGCTCGAAAATGTATTAATTAAGTTAATTAATATTCTAATATTGGGTCGGGTACGGATTCGGGGTGGGTAGACCGGGTCGGATAAAACCGAATAGTGAGTGAGTGAAGTGGAAGAAAAATCATCGTCGTCATCGGATAATACAACACGGCGGCTTCGGTCTCTCTTATAAATACAAAAAAACTCGGAGCGTTTCTCAAATGGCCGTCACTTTGATTACGTCCTTTGCTTCTTCTTCTTCTCGCTTTTGTTTCCGCTCCTTCTCTTCTTCTCCTTCGCCTCTCTCTTCTTCTTTCGCCCGATTCCGGTTGCCGCCTCGGCTTAAGCTTGCTTTCGCCGTCACGCCTCTTTACTGTTCTTCTGGAGCCAAAGCTATGGCTCATACAAATGCGCACGCTACTCTCGGCCTCACTCATCCCAACTCCATCGATCATCCTAAGGTTTATCTCTCGCGTGTGTTTATTGAATCGCTCGTTTGTAATGGCTCGTTTCATGGATTTTGTGTTGATTTGTTGGTTTAGTGGTTTCGATTTTGTAAGATCAACAGCTTTGCGTAATTCGCAACATTGTTCAATCATAGATTCGTAATGGATTTCGATTCGTTGATGTTATGTGTCAGATCTCATTCGCCGCCAAGGAGATCGACGTGACGGAGTGGAAAGGAGATATACTCGCCGTTGGTGTGACGGAGAAAGATTTAGCTAAGGATGTAAACTCCAAGTTCGAGAATCCGATACTGAAGAAGCTCGATGCTCACTTGGGTGGACTTCTTGCTGATGTATCATCTGAGGAAGATTTCTCCGGGAAACCTGGCCAGTCAACAGTTCTTAGGCTTCCGGGACTCGGATCAAAGCGAGTCGGTTTGATCGGTCTTGGGAAATCTGCTTCGTCTCCTTCGGCGTTTCAGAGTCTTGGCGAGGCTGTTGCTGCAGCTGCAAAAGCTTCTCAGGCTAGCAGCGTTGCAATTGTTCTTGCTTCCTCAGAGAATGTTTCTAATGAATCCAAGCTCAGTTCTGCTTCAGCTATAGCTTCAGGTGTTTGTTTTGTTATATTGTGATTTCTTCTACTAAAACAGGAGAAAGTTTCCCGCGTTTCATTACCGTTTTGTGTTTACTTGTGATAGGCACAGTGCTCGGTTTGTTTGAAGACAGCAGGTATAAGTCGGAGTCGAAGAAACCATCTCTCAAAACTGTGGATATCATTGGCTTTGGAACTGGACCTGAACTAGAGAAGAAGCTTAAGTATGCTGAAGATGTCTCTTATGGCGTAATCTTTGGAAAGGAACTCGTTAATTCTCCGGCAAATGTCCTCACTCCCGGTATGGATTGTTTCTTGAGCGTCATAGTCTTTAGAGTTTTCATGTTTTGTTATAATGTGAACATCATGTCAATTGTATTTTGCAGCTGTACTAGCTGAGGAGGCCTCAAATCTTGCTTCAATGTACAGTGATGTTATGACTGCAAATATCTTGAACGAGGAAAAATGCAAAGAGTTGAAGATGGGTTCATATCTCGCTGTTGCTGCCGCTTCAGCTAATCCACCTCATTTCATCCACCTTGTCTACAAACCTTCAAGTGGCCCTGTCAACACCAAGCTTGCTCTTGTTGGAAAAGGGTTGACATTCGACAGGTAATCCCCAGAGCAGCTGTCTTTTGTTTGCCGCATCAATCTCTTTCTCGTAATACTTCTTAGTCACTGATCATATGGACTATGGCCTTTTTTGTTCACAGCGGTGGCTACAACATTAAGACCGGGCCTGGATGCTCAATTGAGCTCATGAAATTTGATATGGGAGGTTCGGCAGCTGTTCTTGGTGCTGCAAAAGCCATTGGTCAAATTAAGCCTCCCGGTGTTGAGGTAAGTTTATCATTCCAACCATGAATTTACGAGTTAAGTGAGTGTCTCTAAAGAAATGCTTCTCTGCACAATCAGGTGCACTTCATCGTCGCAGCCTGTGAGAATATGATAAGTGGTACTGGAATGAGACCTGGAGATGTCATCACGGCGTCAAACGGAAAAACAATTGAGGTATCACCTTAACATTGTTTCCTATATGAGTCAAGCTTTAAAAGGTTTGAGCTTTGCCAAACTTTTTTGTTGGCGGTACTGTGCAGGTCAACAACACAGATGCTGAAGGCCGACTTACACTGGCAGATGCTTTAGTTTATGCTTGCAATCAGGGCGTCGACAAGGTATTGTTAGAAAGACTTTTCGATTGATTGATACGTAGAAGCTAGTGGAGGAAGTTGGTTTTTACCTCGTTTCTGAATTACATTTTTGCAGATTGTTGACCTTGCAACATTGACAGGGGCTTGTATTGTTGCTCTTGGAACATCAATGGCTGGTACTTAGGCTTCTGTTAAAATAGACAGAGTAACGCTGAGTTTACTCATGAGTCATGATGATTGGATATCCGTCTGCGTTTTATGCAGGGATATACACGCCTAATGATGAGCTAGCAAAGGAGGTAATTGCTGCATCAGAGAGAAGCGGCGAGAAACTATGGAGAATGCCTTTGGAAGAGAGTTACTGGGAGATGATGAAATCAGGTGTTGCAGATATGGTTAATACAGGAGGCCGTGCGGGTGGATCAATCACCGCAGCTCTCTTCTTGAAACAGGTGAGGGAATTTGATTGATGATCAGAGAGAAACACAACTGAATAAGAAATTTGCATTTCTAAACGGTGTGGTGAATGGTTTTGCAGTTTGTGAGCGAGAAGGTGGAGTGGATGCACATAGATATGGCTGGACCGGTGTGGAACGAGAAGAAGAAAGCTGCGACTGGGTTTGGAGTTGCTACACTCGTTGAGTGGGTACAGAGCAACTCTTCTTCTTCTTCTTAAGATGATGAAACCTGATGATTACCAGAGCCAACTCTTCACTTGTTTTGTTAAAATTGATGGATGTTCTTGTCTATTCTTGTCTCTCTCTACTTCTAAAAGAGAGATTTGAGTTGAAAGACATAACCACTACGGTTAGGTGAATTAAAAATTTACATGAAGCCGTAGCAAACCGAAATTATTTTGATATTTGTTAATCAAAACCGAAATATACCAAATTGGAAATCGAACCGGGAAGTTTACTGTAAAGACGCGAGGACGCGTTGTACGAAAGATCCAAACGCGGCGCTAAGCTCCATCATCGACTCCTCCTCCTCCTGCTTCCAAAACTATCCGACAAAGGCGAGAAGAAACCTAACCCTTGTTTTGTCTCAAAAAAGGTCTCTTTCTCTGTCTCTTACTTAGCTCCTCCTCTAAATTCGGATGATTCACCATTACGAATTCGCAGAGAAGAAACGAGAAGGGGCTTCCTTTTTCTAAAATCCTCTCTTTGTTTCTCGCGCTCTTCCCCTTTCATGTCTTCTCTAGTCACCGACTCTCGTCCAGGGTTGTTGCTGCCTCAAGCCCTTGATTTTGATATTTCTCATGCTTCGTTTCCTTTGGATCACTCTCTGAATCAGATTGCGTGTTTTGGACTCTTTTGCTGCTCTTCTCCGTTGTGTTCTATGTGCCAACTATGAGTGAAAAGAAGGTAAAAAACTTCCCCTACTTGTTGAGTTTCTTCTCTCTGTTGCTCCCTCATTAAGGTTGTTTAGTTCACATGGTCTAGAACGATGCAGAGTTTCATTAGAGTTCACCAAAGTAGTAGCTAATTTTGTTTCATGGAGATAATGCTATTGTCCCTTGTTTGACACCTTGTTGTTCATGGCAGGTGTTTGTGTTTGGTTCTTTTACAGAACATGAAACAAGGTCACTATTCGAGCAGAAACCTATTAAGTCTTCTCAGAAACATGAAGACAAGTCTGTGGGAAGTATACAATTCGGCTCCCTGAATCTTGCTGCCAAAACTTCTTCAGTAAATACTAATGACAAGTTGAAAAAGGGTCAAGCCGAGGAGAAAGTGAAATCTCGACCCTCTAGCTCTCATAAGGAAGATAAAAGTTTTCAGTCTGGTGGGTCTTTAAAGGGAATTGATTCTTCTAGACCTTCGAGCTCGGGTAAAATCATTGATAGTGATGCAAAACTCCCTAGAAAGCAACACCCTTCAGGAGTTCCAGAGCATGTGGAAGACAATGGAATTGTAAAAGAGGTCAACAATGGTGCGGTGGCGACAACAGATCCTATTGAGTTGGATAAGTTGCGTGTGTCGGATGGGGAAAGTGATTCTTTGTATAAAGCTTTGAACTCAAAATTCCAATCTCTGGATGATGAAATTTTGTCAAGTGACTCTTCAGCTGGCAGCATACCAAGGACGAATAAACAGCTGGCTCCTACCGAATCTGTTCTGGCCGTGAAAGACTTTACACCGAGAGGATTAATAAACGCTGGAAACCTGTGCTTCCTCAATGCAACTCTGCAAGCTTTGCTTTCCTGTTCTCCTTTTGTGCAGCTCCTCCAGAGAATACAACTCCAAGATATTCCAAAGGTTTCTGACCTGCTTTGTTCTCCCTCTGTGCCATTATTATATATCTTATATTTCTTGTCTTACTGTGGTTGTTTATTGTCCTCGTTCTCAGACCGAATCTCCAACATTAGCTGCATTCTCCGAATTCATCTCTGAGTTAGATGGGCCAAGCAGTTCAAGCTTCAGAAACAATGTTGCCGTTGTTGAGGCTGGTAGACCTTTTACACCTGCCATGTTCGAAGGGGTCCTTAGAAATTTTACCCCGGATGTAATCAACAACATGTCTGGTAGGCCAAGGTATATGACTTATTTGCACATTTTGATTTCCCAATGTTCATCTGTTAAATAGTTAACCAATGTGTCCCTATCATGTGCTTGTATCGGCAGGCAGGAAGATGCTCAGGAGTTTTTGAGTTTTATAATGGATCAAATGCATGATGAATTGCTAAAACTAAGAGAACAGTCTCCCAGAGTTACTGTTTCTACGTCATCCGTTATTTCTTCCGCCAGTGATGATGATGAATGGGAAACAGTTGGGCCTAAAAACAAATCAGCTGTGACAAGGACTCAAAGTTTTGTTCCTTCTGAGCTCAGTGATATATTCGGCGGGGAACTAAGAAGCGTAGTGAAGGCAAAAGGTATTTGGAGTATTTGTAGTAATTTGAAATTTTCTTCTTAAAAGCTTCAATAAATTAAAATGTATCTCGGTTCATCAGGGACTTACATGTTAATGAAACAGGGAACAAAGATTCTGCAACTGTACAGCCATATATGTTAATTCACCTCGACATCCACCCGGAAGCCGTGTGTTCAATAGAAAATGCATTGCATTTGTTTTCTGCCCCAGAAGACCTCGAAGGTTATCGAGCCTCGGTTACTGGGAAGGTAACAAACCACTTCTCTTCTCATTTACTGAAGCTGCGGGATGTTACTATATTGGTAGGAGATTCGGCATGAAGTTATTTTTTAATAGTTGGCCTATTTGCTTGTTTGAGTTCTTTTATTTCAGGCTGGTGTTGTGAGTGCTAGAAAGTCGATAAAGATACAGAAGCTCTCAAAGATAATGATTCTGCATTTGATGCGTTTTAGTTATGGAAGCCAGGGGAGTACGAAGCTGCATAAACCCGTTCACTTTCCCCTTGAGCTGAACTTAGGTCGTTACCTTCTTGCTTCTCCATCCAACGAGGTACAAAGGCGAAAGAAAATGGCTTATGCCTAACAACTCTGTGTCTCTCTTATGTGATCTTTCTCTCTTAAACGTTCTGCTACTTAAATCTCGCCTCGCAGGGTTTGAAGTATGAACTTGTGGCGACTATTACCCACCATGGAAGAGATCCCTCGAAAGGGCACTACACCACTGATGCTAGGCGAAAGAATGGTCAGTGGCTTAGGTTTGACGATGCTTCTGTCACAGCCATAGTGACAAAGCAGGTGTTGCACAATCAAGCCTACGTACTCTTCTACAAACAAGTGTAACAGAAGCAAAGCTAATCAAGTTCCTTGGACACAATGAAATGAGAGCCATCATCTTCCTCAGCTTAGTGGTTGATATACTCTGGCTCTTGTATAAGAACTTTGAAAGAGGGAATCTCAATAGGTAAATAGTTTTAGAGTACTTGGTTTACAATGAAAGTTTTGTTTTGATTCCTTGAGATGAAAGTGTTTCAATCTTATTCAAACTTCTATGATTACTTCATGGACTAATTTATTATTATGGTAAAGCTCCAAGAACCACAAATCTTCATGCTCTCTTATTCTCTCTAGCTCTAGATCTCATGGCACAATGAAACCTAACCACAAAAGAAACATCAACAACAAAACATAAGCTCAAGTGAATCCTTCCTAGTTTCACAGGAATGAAGAGAGCTTCAAACTTACTTCCACATCTGGTACCATGAGCAAGAGGCTTTCCACAAAAGGAAGTGACATGAACAACCTTACTCATGTCTATCATTTTTTGGACTGAAGCTGTGACACGACCACATGCGCAAGGGATGTCTGATCTCTTAACGACTCTACAACATGCTGCAGACGGGTTTACCTTTGGGCCTGGACGTTGCACGTAGACCGCGCATTCTTTCATCAGACCTTCTATGTCTCCTTGACAAGTCCCTTGCCCTGAAACAAGAAGCGTCCCTGAGATTACAAGGATCATTGTAAAACCAATCAAAACTTTAGAGTTTGTAGCCATTGCTTCTTTTAGCTTTTGAAGGTTGTTTAGATACTTTAACAGTTTAATATATGGTGGGTTTGTGTTGCATGTGACTTCCTTTTTCTTTGTTGGAATTGTAAAGTTTATGTCTCTCTCTCTCTCTCTCCTATTGGTTTCATGTGACAAAAGACTTGAAATGTTTCTGTTAGATTCTGAAGAGTCTCCTCGTAAATACAACTACTACATGGCAAGCCAATGCATGAACTTGTCATATATGAGGAAATATCAATGATATGGAAGTATTTTAAAGCAAACTAAATAAGCTCAAGAATACGAACTTAACGTATACGAGAAGCAAAGGTACATATCCGTGTGGGTGAGAAGGAGCAATGTGATTTAGTTTCTGCATAGAAGGTTAATCGAATGTTTGCCACCGGGTCCCGTCTCCTTACCACCGGACCACAAGCCCTTGTCATCTTTAGTAATATATATATTTTTTTTTTTTTGATAAATATCTTTAGTAATATTGCTACTACTAATATTTATAGTTTCTATATATAAGCCATATATATATATATATACTTTTTCTTGTAACCGGAACCTTAATTAGATGATCATATATTAATGTTTTATCACATACATATATATAAACTCAGATTCTTAGACAAACCCCAAGAACCCTAAAAACTAAAAAATAAGACCAAGAACCCTAATTGTACAAATCGACTTAAACTTTTTGTAGTTGCATGGCAAGAAAAAAGACTGATATGAATCCTCATGCGAGAACAATCTCTTGAGATCACTGATTTGCTTCAATGCATCCTCCTCCCGCGAGAAAGCTTATGGTTCATCATTGGATAAGGAGACGGCTCGGATTCCATGCGATTGACTGCGTCTTCAACCGTGTCGAAGTAAGGTCCAAGTTTCATTATAAGGTCTCTTTGTTCTTCGCTATCGTAGTTGGTGAAACGAAAACGTGCTCCACAAGAAAACGTTGCCAAACTGATCAAGATCAAGAAGATGATGAAGCTAATTCTTTTGAAAGCTTTTGTCATCGTATGATTAATGGAAAGAGAGAAAAAGAGAGTGGTTAAGGTATTTCTTTTGACCTAAGAGAAAACTTCGGAAACAAGTATTAGGGTTGAGTTTGTGATTGTTGTGTGTGTGTGTATGTTTATTATATAGAGGAGGAATGAGAAACCGACCTTATAATTATGATTAATAATTTCCTTTTCCTTGTATAATTAGGTTTAATTACTATATTCTAAAACGTTTAAATCCAAATCAGATAAACATGAATAAATCATATAAGAAAGCAGTGAATTATCAAAAAAAAAAAAATATATGAGACAGCAGTTTTATCATCTTTTCTAACAACAAAACCAAGATAGACTTTAAAAAAAATCAACGTAACAAGAAGAAAATAAAGAATATATGCAAGAAAAATTTAAGGAGAACTTTTAGGACTTTAAAAATGTTAAAGTGTGATTGGAAAAAATTAAACTTTAAAAACTGTAAAAAAAATTAAAAGTTTCTACGACCAAACACCAATCACACCCTTGGTTGCTTGCTGGACAAGGTTGTAGTGCTAGTCAATTCTCAAATGTTAATGTAACATTGAAGGATCTCTAATGATTTGATATACACTTTGTTACAAAATGTTAAATGTTTTAGAAAAAAAATTTGTTTCAAAAATATATTTTTTTTCTATGTAGTTTTTAATAATTAGTAATAATGAATTGTTAACTTTAAGAAATTGTGAATTGTGAGTGCAACTATTATAAATTGCATTTTACACACAAAACAATGTATTTATTGCTAAACATAAATATTTTTTTAATATGTGTGAAAAGTCTAAATCGTCTATTATTTTGAAAGGGAGGAAGTAAATAATAAAAAAACATTCTTCTTGAATTACTATATAATCAAAGCATAAAGAATCATTGTTTTTTGCTCATTAGTGTTGTCATGTGTGTAAGAAGATTGTGAGTTACAATTGATACAAAACACAACTCCACAGAGATTACTACATAACTACAACAGAAAAATCAATCAAAGCAAGTTGTTTATCGTCAAAGTGAAAAGCTAATCTTGTTGCAATTTGTGGGTTAATGGCTTATGCAAGACTCTTCTACGTTTTGCTCCCCAAGTTACAACCAAACAGTTTGGTTCTTTCCTCTTTGTCCCAAGATAACCTTGACAGTTTTGAGAACCACAGTTGCATTTTACTTCAGGACCAAACTGAACAAATCTGTTATAAACAAACGCACAAAAAGAAGTTAGTATTACCATAACATCAGATTTGCTTAAGCTTACTCATCAATGGTCTAGAGGGTTGACCTGTAATCATATGTAAGTGGCTCTCCTGCTTCAATTTGGCGAGCTGCAAACACACCTACACGGATCTCACCTTCAACTTGCCTGTTTCAACAGATTTTACAAGAATTAGACCGAATCATCGATATATTCATATGTTATAGTGTTCTTTACCACTTCTCCAGTACACAGTTTGGGTTGCAACTATGATTCAGAAAGCGAGAAGCGTTCCCTTTAAAGGTGGCATCAATAGTGAAGTCTTTTTGAATCTCACACATGTAGAAGTCTTTCATGCCTTTGTGCTTCATATCCCAAAGCCTTTGCTCACATTGAGCATCACTAATCACTGTAGATAGAGTTGAGACCAATCACTAAAAAGCTCTGTTTCTATTCTACCGCGTAATCAATATAGTTTACCTTCGCCGATGTATTCCACAATGAAGTCCTCTTTATCGATAGATTCTGCTGCCTCTACTCCCCAACCGCAGAGTTCAGTCTGTAAAAACAATAACATTGACATGTCTAAGACAAAAAGAAAGAGTGTGTAATTGCAGGAACCATAAAATAGAGATTGGTTTCACCTTAACAATTTTGATCTTCTTCTCTTTGCGGAATGGTCTGTTTCCACAAGTTTCAGGGCATCCACATCTCTTTGAACAGCTTACGCATTGAACCCTGAGAGACGTTTTTTTCCTCAAAACAGAAGTCATTCAAACGAATTTTCACTTGTTTTTGACAGAGAATGTTTGTTGGTTGATCGATCAGGATACCTGCAAACACAGCTTCTACAGCAAGTAGGGCCACAGTTTGTGCATCCAACACCATCGTTAGCATTGTCACGCTTCTTCTTTACAAGGTAAATATCTTAACTCAGTCAAGAAAACACAAACCTATGTAGTGAGAAATGATAATCATATACTTATAAGGCAGAGCTATTGAAATTTGTAGAAAACTATGAAGGATACTGCGCCTGATGTGCACATAAGGAGGCAGATCATCTTTCGGAACAGAGTCTTTCCATGTCAAGTTGAACTCTTCTTCAACATATGGCAAAGGCAACTGGCTAAACACCTCCTAAATTTGAAAGTAAATGAAAATTACTTCCCTAGCTCTTGAAATTGTTCATTGTTGTGTGATAAAAAGACAATATCTAGCTCTCCAATCTCTTCCCTCTTCCGAATCTTGAGTGACAGTTCTATGTAAGAACTAGTTTCCTTCACTAGACTACTAATTTCACAGTAACATCATCAGTTACTCTGTTCAAGTACGTGGCAGAAAAAACACTGACCTCCATCTCGCTCTGTGCAACTGCATGCTGCTCAACCAACAGACATAGTATCAGTCTTGTGAGTGAGTCTGTATGAGAACACAAATCGTAAGAAGCATCAGACAGAGTCTTATGAAAGAGATAAACTGAAAAATCGAACCTTTCTGTCCAGCCGCCAATCAGTTGAATGCCTCCAACAAACTGCTCTTCCTGGTTGGTCTTTCAAGTGAAGTATTTCTTTCGGCCACGGAGAATGCTTATCGTGTGCAGCCATTGGACACTTTACACACCGCCATTGCGTTCTTTGCTTGCAGACAAAACACTCCTGCATACTCCATTCTATCAGAAGCACTAGAATGATACCACGCAATCAATCTAATCTAATTTCCCTACCTAATCACCACTATACAACAGCGCGGAGATAACAACAAAAGGATGAGATTCATAGACATCTAGAATGTGCTTATTGAACATAAAGCAAACCAATAAGAGAAAACGAAGAAAGCTTCCTTGTTCTATAAACAGCAAATGAGAAGAAGATCTTACATGTTGAGGGCACTTAAATTTGCCCGGATTAGAAAAACCGAGACTTTCTTTCGCGCAGCGTGAGTGATAAACGCCTTGACAGCCGCGAACAGAACACGATAATTCTTCTCCCGGATACACCAACTTATGACAAACAAGACAATCAACCTAACACCAAATCCCATATATAACCATAAGTGTCAATAATCTACATAACTTCACAAGTCACCAATCGATACTCTAAACAATATCGAGAGCATATAATTCACATCGAAGATCCAATACTATTCTCCTTCTTCACAAAATCCATCACAATTTCGTCAACAAACAATTGATATTTGAATGAAGAGAGACGAACAATATACCATTTTCTTGGCTCCGATAAGAAACGGGAGGAAACATCTCGATTCCGAATCTCCGGAATCGACTCTTCTCTTGACCCAATCCTTTACATGATCTTCCAAAATCATTCCTTTCTTGACTTTGCCAATGGGGTTCTGTTTCCCGCTAAAAGCAGAGATTCCATTAACACTATCATTTTCTCTAACAACCTCCTCCGGAGGAATCGTCGCTATACGTTTCCGGTCGCAGTCTCCGGCTATGTCATCCGGCGGATCGATCGATTTGGCTAATTCCGGCCCGGAAGCCGCCGGGAGAAAAGCAGGGCAACAAGTGATATCAACAGATCTCGACATCGACATGTTGCCCAGATCTAGCATCTTACTTAAACCGTGAAGTCGAGAAGGAAAGACAAGAAAGACTCTGACTTTTGTCTTTGTTGGGTAGGCGAAAAGCGTAGAGACACGAACAAACCGAAAAATATGGAGGGAGATTTTGGCGGGAGATTTGTCTTTGTCGTTGTTCTCGAAATTGATATAAAAGGTCTTGTATTTTTAAATATTTCCATAATTGCCCCAAACTTTCTTTTTCTTTTTAAATATATCTACCAAGAAGAAAACGTCAACATCATATGCAACCAAAACAAGTTGTTAAACAGGAGAGATCTTCCCAATAATTAGTTGATGACCAATAATAATGTTAGATTTTTTCTTTACCTATATAAATTTTTAACACAATATTTTATATCACAACACTTGTATGTACATATTACTTTGTTAAACTATTAACAATACAATTTATTAAAATATTTTTGTTTTCAAATTTCCACAACTTACCACCTAACTGCATATATTTACCTTTGTTTATACATTTTTGAAAAATATAAGGAGATGTCAATAAATAATTTATAGAATTACTCATCTAATCCCCACGTATAGTTAAATGGTTTATTGTTACTCCCTCCGTTTGTATTTAAAAGTTGTTTTAGAGTATCTTACATGGATTAAAGAAAAGTTTAATTTGTCCATAATACCCATATTTACTCACATATTTTGTATTAGTCTCTTAGATTCTTCTCCAATCTTATTATTAACTTGAGGTTAGAATAATAATTTCTTTGCAAAAAGTATTTTGAAAACCGAGAACGACACTTATTTAAAAACAAAAAATCAACTCTAGAACGACATATAAATAAAAACGGAGGGACTATTTATTATTATCACAAGAAATTCATGGCGTGTAAGAGTCGATTTAGATGAAAAAACAGGCCAACAAAGCAAACTATAATACCACATCTATTTCGTAAAAATGTCACAAAAATTTTAAAAAAAATATTAAAAAATGTTATTTATCTTTCATTAATACATTAAAAATTCTCTCTCTATTTAATACAATAAAATAATGAGATTCAAACCGAAACTTTTTAATAAATTTGCATCGAAAAAATATAACGATATTTTTCGTGAAACAAAACTAAAACTTTAAAATGACATTTTTTTTAAAACGATTGAAACATATGTTTACTCCACGTCAACTTGGTATTAAACTAGACTATAAATAAAATTTGCATTTTTTATTTATTAATTAATAAATGTTAAATTAATTGATCATTTTTGGGCCAGGTTGTTAAATTAATTGATCTTTAGCACTGTTCCACATAGTTGGATAGATATTGTGTTTTATTTAGGCCAACAATGTTTAACTATTTCAAAAATTAGTACTTTTGTACATTTGATGATTACAATGCGACATGGCAACATCAATTTCTGGACCAACTATAATTTTATTGGTAAGCAAACCATTTCGTTCAGTTTTAAATTTTAATACATAGTTTAATTTAGCGAATTAACGTTATAAATTATTAAGATGTTCGTGTGTGTCTCGTCTTACGAATCAAATCTTCTAGGATAAAATCTTTATGTCATATAAACAATAAAAATGTTAACTTACTCTTTCGACTTACTTGTTAAAAATGTGATGACATATAATTTAAATATTATGGTTTTTAATCACATGTTGGTTATGCCATTAAAAACCTTTGGGGTAAAAAGAAGGTTTGACTTTAATTTATGGTTAAAATTTAAAAAGATAACACAATTTTTGCATTTCTCACCTTCCAACTGTAAAACTTTTTAATATTTTGTTTGGCGGGTAAAAGTAATCACCTGTATCTTCCCTCACAGTAAGGTGAACTTAGTACCAATCATTACACGACACGTGACAATCAAGACCGGTCAAAGCTCAAGACGGAGGAAGAAAGTCACGAATCTTTCTCTGTGTTTTTAAAAATCCAAAAGAGGTTTCTTCTCCGTATAAGTAGGAGGAAGAAGACGAAGGAGTAAACCATTAACATCGGAAACCCAGAAACAGATTTTGCGAAATTTCGAAAGAAAAATAAAAAAACGGAGAGAGAGAGAGAGAAATATACGGTGGTTAACTCGCCGGTTACCTCGCCGGAGCTCAGTTAAAATTCTCGATTTTGTTCTCCTCCATTTTTTGACCCGGCGAGGGAGGGGAATCATGCAGAAACGGAGAGCGGCGAGAGAGTCTCAGAAGATAACGACGGTGAGAAATGTGAAGAGTTTGGATTCCGGCGAGAAGAAGAGATGTGAGAAGAAGAGATTAATGAAGTTCGAGGAGTTGCCTAGGTATTTGAAAGACAACGAGTTCATACACAATCATTATCGATGTGAGTGGTCTCTTAAAGAAACTTTCCTCAGCGCTTTCTCATGGCACAACGAGACTCTCAACATCTGGACGTATGTGAAAAAATCGATTTTTGAAATTTCGATTCTGTGGGTTTTGTTTGTTTTTTCGAAATTTGAAATTTGAAATTTGGAGTAGGCATCTTGGTGGGTTTGCGATATTCGCTTGGATGATGGTTGTGAGTTCCATGGAGACGACGGAGCTCGGACTCTCCGGCTTTGTTAGCATCTTCTCCGGGTAAGATTTCACGGAGGCCAAAATCGTCAATTTTTTTTTCTTGAATAAACAATTCAAAGTTTCAAACTTTTTTGTTTTGGGGCTTTGTGGGTCCTAATGACAGAGCAACAATTCGCTGGCCATGGCCGTCAATGGCAATGGCTGAAGGTGTTTCTCTTCTCTCCAGCTATCAAACTCTGTACCACGTAAAGATTCTCTCTTCTCTGTCTTCTTCCTTTATACTCTGTGTCATTGTTTATTCACATAGTAGTAGAAAAGGCAAGTCCTTTATGCTCTGTGTCATTGTTCCTCTCTGTGGATTTTAAGAAATGAAACTTTGTATCTTGGCAGGATTCAAACGCGACACACACTAACTCGCTCTTGAATTCTCAAGGAGAAGTTAACTACGAACCGGTTCCAAAATGGCCATGGCTTGTGTTTTTATCCGGAGCAATGTGCTGCTTGATCTGCAGTTCAATGTCACACCTTTTCGCTTGCCACTCAAGACGATTCAACCTCTTCTTTTGGCGCTTAGACTACGCCGGAATCTCCCTCATGATAGTCTGTTCTTTCTTCGCACCTATCTACTACGCATTCTCATGTCACACTTACTGGCGTCTCTTCTACCTTTCTTCAATCTCAATCCTCGGTCTCTTAGCCATCATCACTCTCCTCTCTCCATCGCTCTCAGCTCCGCGTTTCAGGTCTTTCAGAGCAGCAATATTCCTAACAATGGGATTCTCCGGCGTTATACCCGCCACACATGTCCTTTACCTTCATAAGGATCATCCAAACGTGCTTATCGCTCTCGGTTATGAGCTTGCAATGGCGGTTTTGTATGCAACAGGAGCTGCGTTTTATGTTAGCCGCATACCCGAGAGATGGAAGCCCGGTGCTTTCGATATTGCTGGACATAGTCATCAGATATTCCATGTGTTTGTAGTCTTAGGAGCTCTTGCTCATAGTGTTGCTAGTCTTCTCATCATGGATTTTCGACGAGCTTCACCTTCTTGTTCCTTTTGAAATCCGAAAACAACATTGTATAAAACATTTCATTCAATGTATCAAATGTATGTGTTGTCCTCATTGAAGACAAACCATCACTTTCTCTTGCAAGTTTTGAGCTTTTAGATCTTGTTCATGGTGATCATAAGAGCAATGTTGTTTTTGTGATAAAAGCAAAGGAAAGAGGGCATTTTGGTAAATAAACTATGTTTCTGAAGCTTGACATTTTCTTCTTCTTCCCACTAAGTTCTTGTTTGCTCCTAAAACCCTAGAAACCTTTAGAGATGATGATGGAGGATTCGTTTCAGGTCCATAGGATTCCACAATCGAAGTATGTAGATGGAGTTAGATGGCTTCCACAAGCTTCCGCTTTGAATCGTTTCTTCGCAACAGCGTTCTACGACGCGGACTCTGACTCGTCGTCGATCGAGATCCAGTCTCTTGACCCGAACCCAAGGGGAAATCCAAACAAGAATCCGTTATGCGAGTCGTTATCCTCATGGACTTCACCTTCTCGAGTTTCGTCCCTGGAGGTCGCCGGAAGCGGCGGCTCTTTCAAACCTATGGTTTCTGCAGCCACGTCTTCAGGTTCACTCCACGTTCTGGTGGCTGATCTGATCGAAGGAGCGGCGATTGAGGAGGTTTACGCGGTGGAGGGAGAGAGATTCCATGTGGGTCGCGTTGAAAGTGTGGATTGGAGGGAAGCAGGAGAATGTGTGACCGTCGGAGAAGATGGGAGAGTGAATGTAGTGACGATTGTGAATGGTGAAGGTCTAAAATACAAAAGGGTCTTCGACGGGAACGGCCTTGTGGCTTATAGAGCTGTGAAATGGGCGTCTCCGGCTGAGTTTGTCACTGGAGGATATGGTTTTGGTTTGCAATTGTGGGATCAGAGAAAGACCGGTGAAGCTGTCTCGCAGCTTAAAGGGAACTGGTGAGTTCTCACTTGATTGTGGCTTGTTTGCTCTTCAATGATGTGGAACACACTCTAGTCATTGGAATCTAAGTGACCTTGTTTAGATAGTAGAGCTTTTGGATGGAAAAGGTGGATCCTTTGAGTTGATGCCTATTCTTGTGTTTCATTTGATGGATGACATTGCAGGTTCCAAGGCAAAACTTCTGCAATTGTCCACTCCATTGACATTCATCCATCCCGAAAGCACACTTGCATTGTAAGCATTTTTTTGTGTGAATGAGGGTGTGTTAGAATTCTGAGCTAAGTTCTTATATGAGTTTGAACAACCTCGTAACCATTCATTGATGACTGAAACTATGTTGTGTATCTTTGCCACATTTTGGTTATATATCTTGCGAGACTTTTCTTTCATCTTGTCGTCGTTAGTTATGCCTGAAAAGTAAGCTTACATTAACTCTTACGAGAAGATCATTGTAGCTCAGTATATGTGTACATCGACACATTGGATAGCATATTAGTATCCCACAAGTTATAAGCATGCTTTACTAGCTTGATTTCGATTGAATTGTGTTTAGGCAGGAGGTTCTTCAGGTACTGTTTTTGCATGGGATCTTCGGTGGCCGCAGCAACCCATTGTCCTTTCTGGTACCGGAGCAAGTGAGAGTATAAACAATCCCCTATCTGAAAGTGAGGTATGGGAAGTTCAATACGACTCATACACGAAATCCAACATCTCATCCTCGAGGATTCTCCCTGTCATGACTTGCTCTGAAGATGGAATCCTTGGCGTAATCGAGCAAGGTACTAAGGCTTTCTTGCCGAAATAGTTCTTCTTTCTAGTATGATTTACCAAACTGATGTTTCTTCTTATTTTTACTATCCTGGCTTTGCTTCAGGAGAAGAACCGATCGAGCTTCTAGCTGAACCTTGCGCCATAAACAGTTTCGACATCGACCGACAAAATCCACAGGTGAAAAACATCATAATCTAACTCTGTTTTCATCCTCTGCTATCAGAATGTGTGTTTTCTCAAGATTGGTATACATTGGATTCTGCAGGATGTGATATGTAGCTTAGAGTGGGAATCAATTGCAGTCTTCTCAAGGCCTTAACTAAAGAAGAAGAAGATGATGATGGAATCAAACTTAGAAGTTTGTTTAGAGTTTCATTATAACATCTTAAGTTACAATCTTGCACCAAACAGAGAGTTTGTATCCATCTTAAAGGTTTGCAATTCTGGCTTAACCGACACACGTCAAACCTCGAACCGTTTTTCGACGCGTGGCGGAAAAGAAGTCAGCCGCCGTAGGTCCCGCCGGAGCTAATACTTGGCCATGTAACTGTAATGAGCCGTTGAAAATCTCTTTTTTTGGTTGTCTTTTTCATTTCTTTTAAAAAAGGATTAGAATTTAGTAACACAAAAAGAAGTTTTCAAACTCACAATCAAAGATGACATGCCCCACGCTAAAGAAAAATTAAAGACAATCTTAAGCTTTAATCATTCAAAGATTATACAGCAAAAACAGCTCTTTTCTTTTGAGATATTCCACCATATCATCATTATTTTACTTAACTTTTGACTCTTCTTGATATTGTATGATTAAAAAAGTTGAAGAACAAGGTTCTGTTTATGATCTGAGAATGTTTTGTAATCTTGTCACAGAATCATAATGAGTTTTTGGTCTGGCATGGCTTTAGTGATTTGATTATATTCCATTTTTTTGGATTTTTTTCCCACTTTGATTTTATTTTTTTTCAGTAATTCTCTATCTGTAGCATCAAGCATCTCCTCTGTTCAAGAGATTAAGTAGTCATCACTCTCTCATCATAAGGTTCTACAAGTTGATTCCTCTGTCTTCTTCAAACCAACCTGGTAATAACAATGAGATTCTGCTGCTGTCTTCTTGTTCTTCAACTTTATGGGATCCTTACAGAACATTATGCAACTATAGATAACTTCTTTGTTGTGCTTTTTGTAGAAATATGGTTGAAAGAAGCCGTAGCTTTAAATTACCAGGAGCTGCTGAGACAACTGATCTAAGAATCGCTCTTTATGAGCGGAAAGAAGTTGTTGAGAGGCTTCAAGAGGAGTTAGATGCAGAGAGAGAAGCTTCTGCAACGGCGGCTAGTGAGGCTTTGTCCATGATTCTTAGGCTGCAAGGAGAGAAAGCTGAGCTAGCTATGGAAGCTTGTCAGTACAAGAGAATGGTGGAAGAGCAGATGACTCATGCTGAGATGTCGTTTATGCTTTTGGAGGATTTTGTTTACCAGAAAGAGACAGAGATCACTGCTCTTGAGTATCAAGTTGAAGCTTATAGAAACAAGCTTTTAAGCTTGGGGTTTAGTGATTTCACTAGCTTGGATGTTAAGCTTCAAGATGATCATATCAAGAAGGTGAATGATTTGTTGTTACTGAGTGATAGATCTCAAACACCTTCTCCAGAATTGGTTACAGATGATCTTTCGATTCCCGAGGAGAAGGAAGTTATTGAGCAAAGCTTGGATTCACAGAAGAGTTCTTCATTAGATGTGTATTGGGAGCAGATCAAGAAACTAGATGAGAAAGTAAAAGAGCTAACAGATTTTAGAGATTCGATTCGATATCAAAACAAGGGAGAAGATTTTGCAAGCACCTCAACTTTTCAAGAAGATGCACAAGAACAAAAGAAATATGAAGCAAAGAGTTTGAGAAAAGTGTCCAAACAGACAAAGATGGAAAAGAAATCATCTAAACAGGCTAGAGACGGAAGCGGTAAGAGAAACCGCGCAGAGTATCAAGCTGAATTGCAGCGGTTGAGACAGAGAGTAGAGCGGCTTGAGCGGGGAAGAAACAACACAGAGCCTGAAAGTAGTGGAATGATTAAAAAAGAAGAGATTAGTATACTGAATAAAGTGAAGGAGGAGCTAAGTTCTGTGCAATCAACCGAAGTAAAAAGCTCGAATACAATGGAGAATACTCAACCTTGGCTTGATCCAGCCATTGTTTCTGTTCAAGAGGTAATAATATCCATTCGGATTTTTGAACCGATAAAATTTAATCAGTATGACTAACAAATACATTGCATGTTTGCTGAAACAGGCGATGCTTTACTTCTGGCTATGAGACAAAGGTACAAAGAGGAATTTGTTTTTATGTTCTTGAGTGTATATCATTGTGTTCTGTTTTTGTTTGTCTAAAGTCTAAATCTTGTAACTCTTTTGTATAAAAGCTCATAACTTTTCTATGTAGATTGTCTTTTGAGGTTGACAATTAGCAACAAAACATCATCTTGTGGATTCTTTTATGTTTTGTGTGTGTGTGTGTATGTAAATAATCTTTTGAAGAGAAATACAAAAGATTCATACTTGTTCAGATATTTTCTTGTTGGTTCACAAGCTGTGAAACAAAATGGTAAGAGAGAAACTTTATTAGAATCCAACATCAAATGTTTTTAAACAAACAACAAACAGAAGAACCAATGATTTATTCTCTCTCCCATTCTTCTTCTTAAAATGACTGTGGAAAGTATTTGACTGAGAATCTCAGTTTCTGCATTTTCACTGAATCAGAACTAATCATGAGTCGCTAACGAGCTCAGGCTTGTCCTGGCTCATGCTGTTGTTCTCGGGTGTGGTGGACAATGGAGTTCCGGATATAAAAGCCTTGAAAAGAGCAAGAGCCTGCTTTGGTCTGTGCAAAGGAACTTCATGGCCTGCACCTCTCACTGTCACAAAGTTCAGACCAGCGTACTGCTGAGTCCAGCCTCCCACCTGTTTCAAAGCCTTATACCGTTAAAAACGGTTTCATAACATACAACTCAATGATTCTTACTCTCTCACTTCGTACTGTTTTACCTGTCCATCTATGTACCAAGGACCATAGAGACTCAAAGGACGAAGGTTTAGTGCATCTATGCTGTACCGGGTTGACGTGACTGGTACAACAGCATCTGCGTCCCCGCTGTTACCAAAGAACAAAACTTTTTAAGCATCAAAACCGCTAAAAACTTGAAGAAAAGATATCAACATGTATGGAGACTGAGACCTGAAAACCCAAATACGTAGCCCCGCAGCTATAAGCTCGTGGTAAATGTTTAGAACCGAGGAAGGAGAGTCTCTCCAGTGATCACCCACGACATCACTGCAATACCAAATTAGAGTTTTTACAAAGCTTTTGAGCTTTTATAGGCTCACTTTGCGGAGTTCTACAATATGGAGAGGTGAATTGTACCTGCAAGTCTCCCATTTGGATGGCGCAAGTCCTGGTGGGACATGGAGGGCCTTTTGAACCTCGGGAAGATTAAAATACACTTTAGAGTGTTTCTCCGTGCAAGGATCATACTGTTCACTCACACGGCCAATCATCTAAGCAAAAGAAGCAGAAAACTTGAGACCTCTTGAGAATGTAAGATTGAAAGGGAAAATCTTTAAGGTCATACAAACTCACTGGTCTTTTCTTTAGCAACATTTTTGACTGGGAAGCATTTGCAACACAGGTCGGTGTGAAAACACTGTATTGGTCTATGTTGCCAATTTCCTTGTCCGCTAACTCCAAAACCTTATTACATGCTTTGGAAGGGTGAATAAACGATTCGAAACCACATTGAAGTTTTAGTAAGTTGTACGTTTGGTCGGAGATAAAACCCAACGACCAAATATATTGGAAAAGACCAAGCCTGTCATGGAAATCATCCATCAACCCATTTCCTACCTGCAAACACACATACGTTGAAATCTTTATAGAGCTTGATAGCCACGGGTATATCGATAAGAAGACAAGGCTCACCATATAACCCTTCAGATTAATCGCATTTTTGTCTGAACCTTGGTTATGTCTTACAATAGCTTCACTCAGCTGCGGAATGTAGTGCCCTAAAAAGGTTTGAACATAAAACATGAACATTTAGTTCAAATGAAATCGATTAAAAGGTAAGACGAGCTTCGAAGTTTTGTACCTGCATAGCTCTCTCCAACTATATAAAACTCCCTCCCTTTGTACTCCGGAAACCGCTCAACCCATTTCAGCAGAAACTTCAGTGAGTCTTGGGCTATACAATATCACAACACCACAACTGTAAACCGACCAAACAAGAAGATGTAGAAAAAACAATGAACTTAAGCAGCTAAATCATTACCGGTTCTCTTATCACCATTGCTAAGCAAATCAGACGAAGTGTTTGAATACGAATAACCAACTCCAACAGGTGCATCAAGGAACAAAATATTTGCAACTGCAACAAAGAAAAAGTTTCACAAAAGTTTAAAGCTTTATGAATCACAAGCTCTCTCTTCTTCTCTCTCAGCTTCATTACCTTGGTTCCAAGAATATGGATTCAGGTAAAGAGTCTTCCCATCTGACTTAATATGAAACGGTCCTATCTCTTCTGCTTCACCAAATGCAACTGATGAACATCCTGGTCCTGTACACAGGAAAGTCAAACAAAATCCATCTCAAACGCATCCGAATCGATACCAAATACACTCATTCTTTAAAAGAATAAGAAAGTTCAAAACTTTTCGAATCACAAGACTGTGCAAATACTAAAAAAGACAAATCCCAAAATAGTTTCTGAGTATCAAATTCTATAAGCAACAACAAAAGAAGAAACAAGCAATAAAGTAACTAAAAGACAATCCCTTTAAGTAAAAAATCAAGATCCATAACACATAAACAGGAGACAGAGAATCCATTGAACCACTATTGATTAAGCTGTAAAAAGGAGAGAGCTTTTTGGAATCTTAACCTCCATTGAGCCAAAGAACAAGAGGCTTAGACTTAGCATCATCAACGGCTTCAAAGAACCAGTAAAAGAGTGATCTTCCTAATTCCTCATTAGTAGTAACGAACCCAGAGTAGTGAGCGAAGCTAACATTGAAATTCTGACCAGGCAAAGTCGAGACTTTGTCTTGTTCTTTCTGAGACAAGACAGCTTCACATTTAGAGAAATGGGTAATCGCTAAAAGAGCGATAGATACGACGAGAACGTTGACGAAACAAGACCCTCCTCCTCTGCTTTTAGCCATTGTTGGTAAAACTAATCAAAGGAAGATCCTTTTTGCGTTTTTAAAGACCGAAGATGAAGATTAGTTAGAAGAAGCATGTGTGTGATGACGTCGGAAAATAATCGGAGAAGCCCAAAAGATTCGGACTTTTCTTTGTTTCACTCATCGTGCGTGTGTGCTCCTTAGCGTTTCTTGATAATTTAGCGTTTAAAGCGGTTTGTCAAACGAATTGATGCAGGTTATTTGGTCAAACTTTGACACTTTGGCGTTTGAAGCGTTTTGTCAAACATTTGATGCGAGTTCTTGGTCAAACTGTGAAATTAGGAAGACTTTTATCTCAAAACTCATCATCATTAGAGTATATGTTTGTTAGTCAATGGAGGACACGCAAAAAGTGTTTAGAAAACCTAATTTCCTAATCTAAAATAAACATAAATGTTAATAATATCTTTATACATACAGGTAAATTTCATATTCTAAGATATTAACATATCTATAGTATTTCTAAATCTCAATCTTCATCTTGGTCGATCTCCTTATCTCCCAATAAAATCGTCGATTAATAACGCAAAATACGGGTAAACGCATACCTGGCGTTTTGCGTTTGGAGATGATTGCGTATGAGAGAGGCAGAAACTACATGCAAGTGTGACATGAAAGCAAGTGCCAAATGGTTTCATGTGGTTTCAGCAGTTTGGCTTTTTCCAAGCAACATCACACTTCTCAACGAAATTAAATTACTATTGCTTTCTTGTAAACAAAGGGAAATGCATGAGAAATCACCTAAACATTAATTGATTGGTTATAATTTATGACATGGTAAACTCTTTTTAAATCATTTTAAAATATTTAAAATTTCATTACTTAATTTTTAATGAATTTTTATTTCGTTGTTTAATTTTTATTATGAAATTAAAAATTAATTTAAAACTAACGAATTACTAAATGGTAAGTGACGTTACTAATATATCGACGATAATTTTATCCTCATCAAAACAAAATCACTAATTATATTAAATAAAATATTTTACTAATATTTCGACGATAATTTATCCGCGCATTGCGCGATATATATTTACAATGAACTTTACGTTTGGTAACAAGAGATAATAAAAAAATTCTAACCAAAATTATATTGAAACATTGCCATGTGAAATGCGCGGTCATTGATTTTAGTATAAATAAAGAATCTTGTGTGTTATTTTAATTGACTATTTTGATTGCTTTTTAAGTCCGACGATGACTTGATAAAGCTTGTGGGTTCCAACATAATCGGAGTATTATATAAGATATCGTGTAAAATCGAGGTCCCTCGAGTTATGAAATGTAGATACTTGATCGAAACCAATTCTACCCTTACAAACATTTTAAAGAAAAATGCGAAGAAACATCGAAAAATAACGGAGAATGATATATAAGTGACATGGATCAATTCACTGGTTTTGAATTAAAAAATAAACTTAATCAAAAGTTTTCGTCTTGTTTGTTTCTTCACCTTTGCGTGTTTCAGGGATGCTAGTGAGAAAAAAAAACCTGAAAGATCAATCAAATTTGAACTTGACATATATAGTTTTGATGAAACAAAATTAGGCAAAGTGGCAACTATAGGCTAAATACTATACTATAGTATAAACACTATAAGGTAAAAATATAACCACTAATGAAGTTATAATGATAAAGAAGAGTATGCATGACTTTAACCTAAACAAAATTCCATCAAAAAGACTCGTCAAAGAATAGAGAAAGATTTATATTTTAATGACATATGATATAACCTCTACAAATTAATATTCGATAAATTAATATTTCGATAAATCAATAATTTTTTCGGTTTTAAATTGAGTTTTTGAGTAAGGTAATCTCTCGATAAATAGTGTGAGAAAGACAAACACTATTTAATTAGTATTGTCTTTCTCACATAAACTTGTCTAATTTTCGATAAAATGAGGATTAGTACTTACCACCAAAATGCTTGATTTTTTTATAATTAAAATAATGTCTTTCTACCCAGCTAATGATCATTGGATATTTAGTTGTTTTTATTATATATCCTCTTAATTTGTTTTACGTGTTATGTCGTCACATAAAAGAGTATGATTTTTATACAGTGAACACAAATCATTGATGGGCACGTAAAACAAATCCAAAAAGTAGTGAATATATGGTTGTTACTATGTCCACATCATTCACCATATCCATAAAAATTCAACTATTTATCACATAACAAGGACCCTTCTCAAACGTGATAATATGCATAATTTCGAAAATGGTCATATCTATTTTTATAAGAACAGTGATATTGCAAAAATATGGAAGACTACAGTTTTGATCACTTTCATGTTGGAAAGTTTTAAAATATTCCCATGCAAAACCTCAACCAATTTGATATTGAGTAGCCTTTGGAATTATTTAAGTGAAGTGTTTACTTTTTTTTTTTGTTCAAAATATGATATTATTATAATTAAAATGTTGTTTATTATTAACATTCCTCATTCGGTATTTTAAGGGAGTAATGAATCGATATGTAAGTATCGTGACAATTTTTTCACGTTTGAATTTATTTTTAGGTCTGAGTTAAACTCACACTTATTTATATCTATCTCGACTTTATTTTTTATTTTTTTGTTAAATTATCGACTTTATTGTTGTGGATAACTTTAAAAAACATCTATATTATATGTCTGATTTTGATATCATCGAAAATATTAAACTAACCTACATACAATTATCTAAAAAAGTTCCAAGTAGGCAAATATTAGCTAATAGTTACCATCGAAAAAAATCGATGAAAAAATTCAACTCCAAAAGAATCCATAGAAGAAAAAAAAAACGGACTATGCAATGTACTTTATAGGCTGGGTAAAACATTATAGAGATTCAAGTTTCTTGTATTCTAGTAAAATGTTTAAGCGTAACTCAATTTTCCCTAAGATATTGTATTTGAAAAATGCTTACATAATTAAAAAAAATGCTTACTGTTGTGAAACTTATGAGAAGGATATCTTTATTGATGATAGAAGGAT